>VZTL01003602.1:1649-68039 GCA_013400535.1 Scopus umbretta
TACATCCTTATCCATAAGCTTTATAGTGTCTCTGTTGAAGTTTCTTATAAAAAAATTCAGGAAAGCACTTTTCATTGCTAGTTACGTTCTGATTTTTATGTCTAGAATAGGTTCAAAACTATCCAACTGACAGCTGCTGAGCTCTAATATCTAAGAATAACCCTGCTATGCGAACCAAAACACAACTGGTCAAATGATTATCATTTGAAATGGCAGGTGTCCAAACTCTGTACAATGAAGAGATTGCCAAGGCAGCTTGCCAGGAGCTCTAAGATTCAAGGAGTATGGCAATAAAAAACAGTTGGGGAGAAAATTTCTGTCTAAGTGAAATATCTATGATAAACTGAGGTGAGAGGAGAATCATCAAGTTTTTCTGAACAATTTTTCCTTTTACAACTAGCTTTAGTGACAAGTACACCTTTAGTGATGACCATATATTTACATCCAACCAGACTGACAGGGACTGAGATCTTGGAGCTATGACGTTGTTTCCTAAAGACAACTGTTGGAGTCAAAAGAAAAGCTGTCCTGGCAGCCTTAGCGAAACCCTTTAAATACTCAGCCCATTTCCCCACATGAAATATATTGTTCCTGACATCAGGATTCAATTTAAACTGCAGCCTATGATCCTGCTAAAAACATAAAACAATACTCAGTCCTGAAAATCTATGTCATCAGTTTGTCAGACTTCCCCAAGCTTCTGCAAAAGATGAGATTGCAGTCCTAGATCTAAAAGCACAGGTCTAATTCTGATTCTAAACACATCTTAAATTGTTCTCAACAACAGTACTTCGATTTATGCTATTGTGAAAAGATATGATGCCCAAATTCAAATGGCTGCACTGTTGACTACTGATCAAAGATTGAGGCCTGAATTCTGATTGCAATTTTCAGTCATGGAAAACTCCAGTGATTACTACAAGATAAGCATAGTAAAAGCAAGATGAGAACCAAGTCATTCAATTTCAAGTCAGGAGCAGACCCATGCAGACTTCAGCTTTTGGTTTGTTCCCCCCCCCAAATCTGTGTCCCACTACCATGTCACTTGTTTGTCAAGCAGCTGGCCAAATGATCACACCAGCACAAATGGACATACATTCATTTCCATCCTGGACTAATTACAAATAGCAGCTAGACAGGAGAAATATCCAAAATTAAAGTTGCTCAGCAATCCCTAAATATATCTTTTACATTAAGCAATTCTCAGCAGACTGAATAAAATATTCTACTTTTTAATAGAAATCAGATTCTGGACATTTCATCAGTTCAAGCTATATTATTAGACAAAGATAAACAATATTGATCCTTTGGGAAAACTGAAGTGTTACAACAGCCTCCTCCAAAATCAAGCCAAACTACAGAGTAGCTCAGTAATATCTCCTGTACAAAAACACAGAGCTGCTTAAAAGGCAGTAGAACATTTTGTTTTCTAAATCTTAGTATTCCGGGAAAATGCCTGGACAGTGCGGGAGGGGCTAGACTAACCTGAACTACAAACGGGACTAGAAAACCAGTTAATAAGAGCTCTGAAGAAGTAAAGGATTATATATCAAATTGATTATTTTTTTTTATAAGGAATAGTTTTCTGTTAAAAGACACACAAATTTCTGAACTCTCTTGCATATGGAAGTTTGGATTTTGACAGATCTGTCAAAGTGTCAAAATTAAATGTTTCATCTTTCTTGCTTCATTTCAGCAGTCAGAATGCTTCAGTTAGATAATATTAAAAGCCTTGTAAGATTGCCTTCTGAAAATTTTTTTCCATTTAAATGTTTAGATTACGTTGTAATATTTCTAACATAGATTTCACCTAATAATTTCTATTTATGTTGTATAGTTTCAGCATTATCCACACAAAAAGTCTGAACATTACTGAAATTATTTTTTCCCAGCTTAATGGTTCCAAAATTTCCATTGAACAAAAAAATAGGAAATAAACCCAAATTTTGAGATACGAGAATTTTCTCTGGAGAGAACACTCTGGTTTTTGAGAAGTTCTAATTAGGCTGGCCATTCTACTTGGCCATCACCAGTAAGTAAGTATGACTTGAAGAAGGGGGAGGGTATTACAGGAAAGGGAGCAGGAGGAGAACCTGGAGTGTAGAGAATGCATTGTAAATTCAGAAAAGACCAAGACATGGGAATGAGACTGAAGCTGTGGAGGTGAAAAGCTCAAGAACTGAAGTAGAGTATAGTTGCTGCAGAAGCAAATTCCCCTCCACACTGCCAGTGCTATTTTAATAATAAACAGTAGGTATTAGTAATGCCTAAGTTGTATAAGGTGGAATGATGCAAAAATTGTTACTCTGATATGAAAGCAAGACAACACACAGAACACATAAGCTGCAAATGCTGAACAGCAACTTGCTAATCTTCGTCTCTTCCTCACTCCTCTGTGCCCTGCATCTAATTAGTGTTTTCTTAGTCTTCCACTTTCCCCGTTCTTGGCTTTGTATCATTTTTCACGTCACCCTCTTCTGCTTGGAATAACCTCACAATGGAAGTTGGCAAGGCCTCCTTCTTCACATCACTCCTGGAGACTCATCTGCTCTGGGAAGCTTTCCAGCTGTAAGAACTCACTCTGTGTTTTTTTCTGCACTGTATCAACTTCTGTCTTTGGATTGCGCACTTCTCAGGGCGGGGACCCCATTACTGTCTGGCATATTTATCCTACCACATAGTGACTTCTTTCTCATATAGTCTAAGTAATAGCACCGGTCAAGAACAGAGGAAAGTCACACCTGTGACTCAGCCCTACAGAGCAACAGGGAATACAGCGAGTGATCAGTAATTGATCCTACTTTCTACTCACAAAACTTCTGAATAGTCCCATTATAAAACCATAAAGCCAGAGGGACTCACCTGGATTTCCTCTTGCAATAGACCAGTAGATTATCGAATAGAAAAAATATTCTCTCCTGGATATTTCCTGCTGAGATTTTTAACAAAGTCCCTTGGAGCAAGAGCTGTGTGCAGATATCTGTCAAATTTGACCCCTGAAACATAGAAAAGAATTATTCTTTATTTTTAACTTTTTGTATGTGTGCACAATGAAGGATTTTTACTGATACAATCATAAGGAGGATGTCCTCTGTTTCTTAATGTGGCTAAACACATCATGTATTCTCTGGATTACAAATATTTTTTGGAGTCCTTATACACTACAATAAATCTTCTCTATTAAACTCCGGGAGATGTTCTCCTGAAGAAATCTTTCACTCTCAAAGTACCTGTACTGTGAGTCTCCCAAGACCATTAATCTTCCCTTCATACCCTGAGCTATCATTGCAAATATCGCACGTGATGGCTTTAGGAATGCTTTATAAAAGAATAGTGGTATTTCCCTAACATTGTAGCTCTGACACTGACATACGTCACTAGTAACCATCTCTCTGCAAAATCATCTCAGTGGCGATGTCTCTCCAACTCTTTCATTAGAAGTATACACAGGTGCTCTCCTTTCTGGAATTCTAATAAACACACACAAGTTAGAAACATAGCCATGAAAATCAGAGGTTGGATCCTGGGCACTGTGCTAGCTGCTACGTGCAAGCCGTTATGTGCACTAGACAGCCATAGAGATAACTGAGCTTGGTGCTCAAGACACTTCAGCCTGTGAGGATGCCCAGAAGCTGAAAACCGCAGTAGATCACTCTAAACCACACAATCCCCAAACTATTACTCAGATTATTCCCAGGAAAAGTGATCATACAGCCCTTCAAGTGGGGCTCTTCAGGACCAAAGCAGTTGGGCCCAAATAAAAAACAACTATAGGACTGTTACAGGTTGCTTCAAACTCCAAGTGTCTCCACATTCTGAATGCACACAGTTGGGAATCTGCTTCTCAACTGTTCCATTGACCAAATAAGATGGTTTGGCTAAATCTTAGGCACTAGCCTGAAATTTCTTGATTAAATTCCTTGATTAGTTTGAAGGTACAAGAACATCCTAGCAATAAAGGAGATTCAGAATAATAAAGGGATTTTCAGAAAAATACCTTGAGGCATCGGAACCATCTACCACCCAATTCTGGATCACTTACTAGTTTTTGCATTTCTCTTTGAGTTGGAAGAAAGAACAACTTAGGGTAATGGTAACTTCCCTCCATGGTCAGCACGCAGATAAGGAAGTAAATTAGATTTATGACCCACTGCCTTGAGTCTTACAAGAAAAGAGAACTGGCTTTGGATTGCAAGACATTCAATATCAACAACACTGCTTGATTTCCAAAGCTCCACTAACCCTGTATTCACAAATAATACAAGAATTTTGTAAAACACAATTCATCCCACTTAAAGAAACTGAAGACATCTCTGTGCACAGACATGGAATATAGCTCCATCTAGAAAGTCACCCCAGAAAGATTTCTTTGAATGATTTTAGGAATTGCATGAGTGATTCACTTTTTGTTTTGGGTTGTTGGGTTTTTTTTGTTTTGTTTTGTTTTGTTTTGAGGAAGATGCAGTCCGATGCCATCGAGCTATTCAGGGGAAATCACTGAATTGAAATCACCCTTTCTAAATACAATGCAGTCACTCTAAAGGTGTGAATGAAGCTCTGATTACACCATTTTCTAAATCAAACCTCGCCAGCTGTGCTGTCCATGTCTTGCTTTTAGTTAACAAGGATGGGTCTATTCTTTAATGGCTGCCAAGTACGCAGGACCAATCTGTGTGTTCCACGTATGTGTTTCTATACATTCTGGATAGAATGATGCAGGAACTAGTGAGATGCAATAGTTCCACCTGCTGTCCTGATGTTTTTATTTTCTTAATTGTTCTATAGAAAGAGTTAATTCATGTCCACAAATGGGCACTTGTTATTTTGAAAATGACCTGTTACTGTCTCCAGGAGAAATCACTCTATCTTAGAATTATGGCCTCAAAGGCCTACTAGCACACACACGAACAGGAACAGAAGCCACCGGACGGTACAATATAAAAACACGCTCCTCATGGGGTTTGCCCATGGGGAAATCAAGGCTTCAGAGCACCTCACCATCAAGTACTAAATTTTCTGAAAGATACCCAAAGACAGCACAAGCAATGAGCACAATGACATCAGTAACTGGAGTCAATCTTTTACCGACACAGGTATCACTGGGTGAAATTATCTGGCCTATTTTTGCAGGAAGTGAAAGCACATGATTGCAATGGTTGCTTCTTGCCCGAAAGTCTAAGAATCTTAGAATTTTTCCATCAGACGCATCGTGATGGTATCTAAACACTGCTGATGTGTTTCCTGTTTGCTGTTGACCTAGCTACTTAATTTATACCAATTTGAGAGGTTTTTCAATAATAAGAAACAGAGTAAGAAGATTCATTTGATGTTTTCAGAGACAACACAGGATTTCTCACCTTTTTAAGTGGGATTACGCTGCAGGGGGAGAGAAAAAGAAAACATCATAGCTGGTGGAACTGCAAATTACAGCCAATTATAAAATGATTGATCTGCCTAAGCACTAACACATATCTTACAACTAACGTTCTGTGATGGGGGTTTTGCTTCCCCATGCATTTCAGTCTGGGAGAATTTGGGGATACGTAGCAATTGCTCAGTAAAAATAATTCACAAGGACTCATGAGGAGGAGCTGTCCCCACAGAAAAATCAATATAGAATTAATAGAAACAGCATATTAACTAGTTCTTCACTAAGCAAACAAAAACATTATATACAAAAGTTTGTCTTCTCACGCATCCTCTACTTTTCTTTCCCCTTTTTTTAAACTAATCTTTGTTTCCCAGAAGGATTAACCAGAATCAAATTGACCTGCCTGAGACTAATCCATAACATACATCTACAATGATTCTGTGCATTCCAAAAGAATGAATCTGGGCAGAGTTCATTTTGATGAACAGACCTCTGATTAAGCTGCAGGCCTTCAGCGGCTTCAGACTTGGCCTACTTTAACATTATCTGTCATCTCATTATAACCTGTCTCGGAAAGAGACTGACAGGGTGATGCCAGTATATGCTCAGTGTATGATAGTGACAGTCGTATCGGAGAGGGAGGCGCAGACTGGTGGGTAGAGAAGTTGAAGAAAAAATGTTGAACTGAAGAAAATGCTCTAAAAAACAACTCCTGCTCTTTGTGAAGTTACAGATGATTCTCAAGAGCAAGAAGAGACACTGCAGAAGCAAAATGATGTTATACTGCTCTTAGTGTTGGAAATATTAAGGGTGGCACTGATGGCGATAGGATGAAGATCACACCAGGGATGGTCCATTGGGACAGCTGGAAGGAAGTGCAAAGTCACAGAAACCAGTGAAACTGCTGGTTTGGCTTAAGAGAAACATTAGATGAGGTGAAGCCTGTTGCAAATTATGTGAAGAAATTACCGCCAAACTTCATGTTGGGCTGCTTGCACATGACCCAGATTCAGGCTACAGGCTACATCCCGTATAACTGTAAAATACTTGGTCATAAATAAGCTGATCTTCACTTCTTTTTGACCATTTTGATGCCTTGGATTAAAACAGTTGGAAGCTGTAGGCCTTGTCGAATTGTATATAAGTGTATATACTGGGCACCAGTGTTTCAGAATGTATATCCACGCAAATGGAAAAGGGAAATTTTCTATTTCATAGGAGAGACTGTCATCAGATAACCTAAAAATAGACATAAACTTGCCTTATAGACTTCCTCCTACAGCCAGCTCTGTGGCTTACATCACTGCATTGTTAACCCAAGATAGGAAACTGTCAATCAGTTTCAAACTTATTTAAATATACAGAACAAAAAAATGCCATCAAGTTGAGCACTGGCATGTATCTGTGATGAATAAAGCTAGTTTTCCTCCTTCTAATATGCCACTAGAATAATTTAGAAACATTCCACAGCTTACTGGGAGGGAAAAACACTTCTTTTTAAAATTTTGAGCAGAGTGACCTAGGTGACTTTGTTACAAAACAGTGTATATAAACAAATCTGAAAGGTTTTTCAGCCCCAGAATGTTGCTGTAGATAAGTTACACCAAAAAAAAAAAAAAAAAAGCAGTAAGTTTGGATACCACTTCATTTATGGCATCATGGACACTTTAACAGTCATGGTTCAGGCTCCAGAGTTCAAACCATGCCTCTTGCCTAGATGACCCATGAGTTGCATTGAACCTGAAATGGTTTTAACCATTTCTAGAAGTCTCGCTATACACAATATTATATGACTTTGTTTGTTGAGCGTGCTATCCAAAAAATACACAGCTGGATATCTGGGTTGTTCTCATGTCTTTAGCTGGATGCCAAGAACATCCTTCAGGGAAAAAATGAGCAAGGTTTAAAACATACACGAAAGATAAAAAACAGCCCAAAAGAAAGTCATGGAGAGCACCCAAGAGTCCGAACATGAGGAAGTTTATACGACCTCTAACAAAATGTCCTCAGCTAAGAAATCCTCAGCTGGCAATGATCAGCCTCAACATTTTAAATGTCACTCCACTAAACGCCGACGCCATTCTCTCCATGAGACCATTTAACACCACTGACTCCCTATGGAGCACATCCCAGAGGCTTCCAACTCCACTGATTCAAGGACCTCAACTAAAGTCATCACAAGATCAGCTGCCAACCCTCTGCACACTCTCCTGACTTCCCAGTATTTCTACTGAGTGGCTCTTTTTCCAAATTTCCTCTTCCCCTAAGCTTCACATTCTAGTTTTCTCCCTCTCTTATTTTTCTCCCTTCCATAGTAAATGGTTCTCCCTACACAGATCCACTTACTGATAAACACATGACTGAAACACACCCATGAGTAACTTAACTGGAGCAAACACAAACAGACCAGTTGCTTTCTAATCTAATGCTTGTTAATCTAACCTTTATTTTTATACAGGAAATCTGTATAGAGCTAAGTGAGCTAACTTTCAAAGCTCAGAGAAAAACTAAAGGCTTGCAGGAACGGAAAGAGAAACTTCTATTATTTAGACCAGTCTTGATTTCATCTTCCAGACCTATTTGTCTTTCAAATGAGATCTGCCCATTTGAATTTTCAGTCCATTCTAGCTCCAACACCTTTCTTTCTTTCATAAGCCATTTGTTCTGCTACAAGTGCAGCAGGCTGCACACCCAAAATAAACACTACATTCTAAACTCATCAGAGTGATGCCAACTACACCTTCAAGAGCATTTACACATCATGTAAGAAACAGAAATCCTTCTACGCAGCACGAGTCACTAAACTTTGGTCCATTAAACTGTGTAGCGAACTGCCTCCAGGGAGCTTCCTAGTCCTACATCATACCTCCCATCCTTCAATATGGGACTGCAACTGTTCAAGGGCTTCCAGTTTCTCCATCTGTCTCTTGGTCTCGTTGATATTTGTGCAGACTGTCTTCATTGCCTGCAATGCGTTCTGGACAGCGGGGTGATCAGGATGCTTACAGGGAGTCCTCTTAGCTAATTCCTTTAAAAAAAGAAAAGAAAACATCCAATGTAAACTTAGAAGTGGCTCATGGAAAGGCACAAGCATTAGTGGGCAATCCCACAGGAAAATGCCAGAACCACTGCAAAACTAAACAGAAGTTATGGGCACGTTACTGTGGATGCTGTTCTCTGGTCTTCATCTGTGCAAGGTTGCTGTTTTATGTGAGTTCTGCTAAATAAATGAAGCAATCACTCATGTTAAATACGCCAAATTAAGAGAGCTCAAGCCAAATACATTTTGCTGTATCACATATGTTTGCTTCTAGTGTGAACCAAGGCCAAATAACCTAAAAGATTACATTAAAAGCACACTGTCCGCTTCAAAGACGTGCGATGGACTTTTGACCTAGCCATGGTCTAGATGCTATCTATACCAGCCCCAGTGATGTGCATCCAGTATTTCAGTGATGCTGGATTGGGCCCCTTTGATCAGATAAAAACTCTGCCCATAGCAGGTCTTATCAGGAACCACTAACGCTACGGAAGTGGGGTTTTCCACGAACTATGGCCTTACAGGAATAATGCTAGGCTGTATATCCCACGCACAGTACTTACAGAAATGACCAGGTGTGTATGTTAATCCCAAACCCAAATGAAGCTTCAGGATCTAGGTTGTACAGCTCTATAACCAGCAGAAAAATGCAACCGAAGCGCAAATCAGATTTACCAAGAATGGAACTGCCCTCATGAGAAGCCTGTCTCTTTCCACTGACCAAAGAGGGATTCCAGTGCGACACCTAACTCGGACACCTCTCCTAACTCGGACACCTCAGTGTACTGGGTGCCTGTACCCAGGCGCTGTCGTGGGGGCTGCAGGGGCCTCCGTGAGGAGAGGCGAGGGGCTGCCCCGTGCCGGCTCCACAACAGACCCACAGCAGGACCCGGCTGAGCCCGGCAGAGAAGCTGGTGGCACCTCTGTGAAAACGTGTTTAATAAAGGGCAAAACTCAGCATGGCGGAAAGGAAAAGCATGAGAGAAACAGCCCTGCGAGGCCTGCGCCAAGGCCTGAGGGAAAGGCGGGAAGGAGATGCTCCAGGCACCAGAGCAGAGGTTTCTCCGCAGCCCCTGGAGAGGTCAGGCTGGAGCAGGTATCTCCCTGCAGCCCATGAAGATGACCATGATGGAGCAGATATCCACACTGCAGCCTGTGGAGGACCCCAAATACCCACCTGCAGCAGGTGGATATTCCCTGAAGGAACTGTGGCAGGTGGAAAGCCCATGCAGGAGCAGGTTCTCCTAACAGGAACTGCAGCCCGTAAGGGACCTGTGGAGGACCAGGTTTATCCTGAAGAACAGCAGCCCCAGGAGAGCTCACGCTGGAGCAAACTGTGAAAATGATGGAGCAGCAGAGAGGAAGCGTTACATATTGACTTCCATCCCCCATTCCCCAGGCACCACTCAGGGCTGGGGGGAAAGTAGAGGAGTTGGGAATGCAAGAGTGAAGTTTTGCCTGGGGAAAACAACAGGGGCTGAGGGGAATATGTTTTTCTTTCTCACCATACAAATATACTTTAATAGGCAATAAATCAAGTTGAGTCTGTTTTGCCTGTGATGGTAATTAGTACGTGATCTCCCTGTCTTCATCTTGATTCACAAGCATTTTTTTATCTTATTTTCTCCCCCACCCCATCAAATAATAAGAGTGAGAGAGTGGCTGGGTGGGCAACCAGCAGCCAGCCAAGGTCGACCCACCACATGCGGATAAGCGCCTACAGTTCTATGCACAATGAGTCTGTGTGTCCAGAAATTGCAGGGAAATGCACTCGCCACAGATGTCCCATGTTTTTATGTGTCAGGAAATATAATAATCGTTTTATGAATGAGGAAAGTAATTTACAGAAGAGTAAGTAACTTGTCCAACGGCAAGTCATTGCAGAACCAAGACTTTCTGGCACTTGGTTCAGTGTTTTAACCTCTAAGACAGGCCCATGGCAAGTGGAAAGGGGCTCACCAAAAGGCAAAGTGGGAAAAAGTGCTGGAGTGGGAAAGAGAGAGGGCAAGAGAGCAGCTGGAGCTTAGCAGGGACTCTTCCCCAGGTTACATTTAGGAGGTTAGGGCACATGTTTTGACTGGAGAGATTAACATAGAGATGAATAACTTGTCTGCTCTGAGGGAGTTCCTAAGAGACTCTGCTTCACTTGATTCAACATACAACAGCCCAGCTGGACACTGCCCACCGAAAAACAGCAGTGGGAAAACTTGGGACCTCACAATATTAACCAGTTTGGCAAAAGGGGTAACCACTGTCAGCTCACAATTAATCATTTTTTAGACCAACAGTATTTTATAGTCAGCCACAATTGGATAAAAATACATTAAAGAAACCTTAACTAAGGCTGGTAATTTCATCTTGATACATAATATGGTGTTTAAGACCCACATTTTTAGATTGCCTGAAATATTTATCTTTCTTACTATGTTCTGTTTTGCCTCAACATGTTATTTGGTTGTTTTAAAGTCCTGTGTCTAAATGGCAAGCCGTTGCTGAATTGCATCATTTTGCATGAGACACAAGAACGAGTCTGAATACAGCCAGAGAGCCTGCACAGCACTGCGGTCTGAACATAGCTAAATTGCTTCAATCCGTAGTTCCCACAGCTAAGGGCAAAGAGAGCCTGTTACAGTTGTTTTCATCCAAAATAAGTGATTGCAATCCCCAAATGCCTGTCATGGGCTCCAACTAGGCTTAATCTGTGGTTTGATTTGCCTTTTGCTTCTTCACATCAACATGTTAACCTAAGCAAGTGTCTCTTCACTGCACAAAATTTTGCCCTATTGGCATTAATTTAAAGATCTTTGTGCCATGCTGTCTTGCTTGGTGCTGACATATTCCGACTTCAGGTATGATTCTGAGTATTACTGGGGCTTGCCTTGCCTGGGTTGGTCGCACAACCTGTAATACTAGCACTAAACTGTCTTATGTCCACACACAACCTTTAGATCAAATTAACTTGTACTTCTAGGCTCAAGTTATTTGGCCTGTCAGAGAGTGGGAGGATGTGGGCTGAAGTTCAAGTTCTGCTGAAGCTTGCATTAACTTACAGTAACTATAAGATAGTAGCAACTAGAACCAGTAACTATAGCCCAACCGTTTTGCTAATCCAGACACTCTGAGCTGCTAAATCAAGGAACTTTCTCTGTCCTAGTGTTGATTCATAGATCTGCTCTACAAAGTTCTTTAGATTGAAGTCACCTTTAGCATGTGAAATGTTTGTGCACACCTAGCTGTCCTTTTCTACTAGCAGGAATAACTGTAAAATAAATAATTAGACTGTGAGGTGCTCAGATACCAGCAAAATTGGAATGCATATTTGAAAGGAGGAAGGTAGAGCTAGAAGTAGTACAAGGTTAGTTTCTGCCTTTGCACAGTCCCTCTCAGTGCTTCCTCTCTGCTTCCTCACACTGGGTGGAACAAGACTTAATTCGCTAGCACTAGTAAACTATCTTGAGACCCAGTGTTACAGAAGTGCAAAATATTTTAATTATTTATTTATTAATGTCTTGGTTTGCAGAACCTTTTAAAGCGAAATCTGCATCTTGAGATTAAACTGCTTGGCCACTGAGACTCCTTTAAGTAATGTAAGAAACAGCTCTCATGAGAATCAAAGTATGGCAATAGGAGGTGCTTTCATTCCGACACAGATCCTGGAGACAGAAAGGCCCAAATGGATGGACAGGAATGTTGGATGTTTGTCCAATGAAATATAACTATTCAGTTCTTTGCATAGATTTGGTATTTTGAGAATTTACTGATAGCTAAAATTTCTCTTTTCAGAAAATTATAAATGGAAACCGACAATGGCTCTCATCAGATGGATGACAGAGGAGATGGGTAATATGCTGACAGCCGGGAATCCCATTGAGAGAGAGGAGTTAATGATCTTAAGCTCTTGGACGACTTACAGAGTGAGTAACGTGCACAGGAAAAAGAGGCTGGCTGCAACAAATGTCAGCTGATATCACAAATGAAATTCCCTGTGGAAGTTTTTACCCCACTTCTGCTGAAGATAAGGCCAAAGAAAGTAAGTATTCAAAAAGAAAAGGCAGGAGAGAAGTGTTGCACCTTGGTGACAGTAGCCTCTGCTCCATGCTTCCAGAAGAGAGTGCAGAATTTTTGCTCCCTGACTCTCATTAAAAATCAACAAAATTCTGCGGCTTAAGTGTTACCCACACTGCTTTGGAAACAGGTATGTATACACTAGCACTGCCTAAACATCCCTTTCTGAAATATCACCAAGACACAGAGAAAGAACTCTCCACTCACAGCAGGCCTCTGCTGCAATAAACACAGCACCTTCCCCACTCCGGGTAGCTGCCTGCAGTTCTGCCGAGGGAGCAGGAGAGGAGCCTGGAAAAGGCAGGGAGGGTGCTGGCTGGGGCAGTCAGTTGCCTCAACAGCATAAGCAGCATAGGACAGTCAGAGAACTTGTCCCACCGCTGCCTAGTCTTAAGCCACCTGAGGAAGAGCCATGCTGCTCTGACACTGCCATTCCCCAAAAGAGCAGAGCCTAGCACTTCTGAAACACAGCCAGGGAGCTCTGGGTGACAGATTTATGATGTGTAAACTCTAAGAGCATTTGACAACATTTTGAAAGGCAGCTGAGAGACAGACCAGATGGCAAACCTTGGGTATGACTGTCTTGTCCTCCATAAAGCTCATGTATATTGTTGTCTGGAATTACTGTTACGTAGTGCAACTCGTGCACTGATAGGGCCAGGAAAGGAGCCTGCTGCCACTGCAGAAAACTATCCATTGCAAAGAGTTTCTCTAAACTAACTGATAAAACATATCTACTTTCTAGCTATAGACTTGTTAATCCCTCAGACTAACCAGCAGTGGAGAAGAAAAAAAATGGTATTTTTCACAGCCTCTGTCATCTTCACCATTATCCTCTGACTTTTCTTTTTTTCTTTTTTGTTTTTGGGATGCAAAGGTATTCCATATCATAAGCTGGGGAAAAAAATTAACTCTGTTCTTTAAAGAACTGAGACAGAAATGGGAACTGAATCCTCTTGGCACAGAATTTTCCTTCTATTTCACTCCTCTTCATAGCTGCAAAGACTGAGGTTGCGCCACTCATATGAGGTTGTGCCGCTCATATAACACCTACACGCAGAACACAACGCATTTCATGAAAGGTGTAACAGAGCACTCCAAGACATCTACGTCCAGCTGTAGTGTCCTCCTGAACAGCATACAGAAATGAAGGATAGGAGATCTACATCCAATCTACTCAGTAATGCCAGTTTTTGATTATAGAGCGGAGTAAAAGGATTTCCAACTTAAGTATTTCAATCTCAGATGCAGCTTTAAATAGCTTAAGGCTAAAAGAGTTCTAAACATGACAGAATCTCAATATAAGAACTAAAGCACGTAAGACGTAAGACATCTTAGCTGCTCCTACTTTTGTCTATTTGTTAATTGTGCTTAACCCCCCAAAAAACAACCAACCAAGAAAACTGGTGAGGAGAGAACTCGGCAAAAAGAACATTACACAGGAAGATGCAAAGAGGTGGGAGGAGGGATGATGAGTGAACAATGCAGAGGAAACCAGAGTTTTTTAAAATGTAAACACAGTTTTAGTATTTCGTAGAAAAAAGGATGTTATTCTGCTTAACTGATCTTTTTTAAAAAAGAAGTCTCTGTCATCCTTCCCCATGTCCTCCCTTGCCACACAAAAATGATTGCTTGTGTACTTAAAGCTGACAACTGAACACATGTTTTGCAGCTGAAATTTACAAGTCTCTGTATTTTAAAAATTCCTTCCTCCTATCTTTATACTCTTGAGGACACTCAGACATGGCTTAACATGGATTTTGCGCAACGAATGTTAACACTGTGCATTGACTGGTGCAAATCATTGCTGCCAGGCTGTCTCGCTTTGCACTACAAACCAGTGCATGCATAAAATATGGTTTCAGAGATACATCCGTTGGTTAGTTAGTGAACATCTCAGGATAACAGAGATAACAAGAACAACATATTTCTTTGCTTATCAGTTCAAAAAAGTTGTGTTAATAAACAGTTCAGCTCCAAAATGTGCTTTTTAAAAAAAAAAAAGAAAACTTTCTGTGAATGTAAATGTTTCCTGGAGTTTTATATTTGTATTGCACAGTTTTTAATATTTGCTTGTATTAAAATTTATTTTCCACTTAAACTAACCAGAAAATAAACGTTACGCTAGGCTCTATATGTGTACCTGCCAAACAGGTTTTTTTATTCTGTGCATTTTTAAAATTTGTAATTTATGTCAATGTTTCTGCAAGGCAAAGACTAGACAAGCAATGATAAATCAGTAAAACTGATTACATTCAATATGCCATCAAATCTACAACATATGCTAAATTAAAATGTAACAAAAACATGTTTCCAGTTTTATAAATATTACCCGTTATTTGTGATTATATATAAAGAGTGTGGAAGACAGAAGTATGATTTATAAATTGGCAGTGTTCCTTACAACTCTGTAGGGTATATATAATTCTTAATGTTGTGCTACACAAGAGTTGGATTTCAACCAGGCACTGTCATGAATCTAAGAGCAACACTTTTCTTGTGGGGAAAATAAGGAAGGGGGGAAAAAAAAAAAAAAACAACTAAAAAAATCAAATCCCTGAAGATTAAATATATTCAATTATGGCCAATTAGAGGGTTCTGTTCCTTAAACAGCTCTGAGAAAAATGGAGAGGGAGAAGAGGGGAGACAGTGAGTTAACCTTTCTTCATCCTGTTCTGTATCCACACCACTGGCTTCCCATCTTTCCCTTTCAAAGTCCAGGCACTGCATTTATGGAAGCCCGTGTGTGCCTCACTGCTGGGCTTTCCCTTTCAGGCAGATTCTGAATCTGATCACTCAGGTTTTTGCATCCAGGTTTTTATTTCCCTCCTTGGACCAGTGAGTCTTCCACCACATGAAGCGATACATAATTACTGCCCTAAATCGTCCATGGAGCTGCATACATGATGAGGTATTTTTAAAGGATCAGAGGTGGAATGTGCATTTCTGGCTGGAGTCTGAGCAATACCTTAAGGGAACAGACATCAAACAAGAAGCAACCTCTGTGACAGGCACTGGGCTATCAGGAGCTCGTAGGGGCGCGGCTATCATGTGCTGCACATTCCTGGTGAGTTGGGAGGAAGGACACAGAAGGGACTGCTCCTAATCCCCACCTCCGATGGCGTGATTAACTCATGACCACCACTCCCCTAGGGTTTTCTTCTTGCTGACATAAATGCTCTTTATTAACAGAAAAAGGCTATTTTTGTTCAGAGATTGGTTTACAAAACAGCTGCTTCTACTCTTAAGTAGTATAGTTCACTTTAATTAATACGGAGTCATACAATTATTATTGGTGAGACAGAACTGCTGGTCTCTTCTCCAAGTAACTAGCGATAGGACGAGAGGAAATGGCCTCAGCTGTGCATCAGGGGAGGTTTAGACTGGATGTTAGGAAAAATTTCTATACTGAAAGAGCGGTGAAGCATTGAAACAGCCTGCCCAGGGAGGTGGTAGAGTCACCACCATCCCTGGAGGTGTTCAAAAACCATGTGGATGTGGCACTTCGGGACACGGTTTAGTAGGCATGGTGGTGTTGGGTTGATGGTTGGACTAGATGATCTCAGAGGTCTTTTCCAACCTTAATGATTCTATGAATCTATGATTCTAATCCAGAATGTTCTGCTAGAAGTATTTACTCAGCAAGCTTTCCAATGTACATACACGCACTGGAGTTTTAAGTCACTCGCGCAGTATATGCTCTCGAGGTCTGTGCATCTGTTTGCCTTCGCGTCTTCTCTTCTTACCAAATCATAATGCCCATCACAGCAAGCATGGTTTTGTTTTGTTTGAGCCTCGTCCAAGCCTCTTTCTCACTCCTAAGGAAATTTGATAATGAAGCTCATCGCTGACAAATATTGAGAGCTCCTACATCCCCAAACAGACTTCAAATCATTTGCTGAACTTTGACAGCAAGAAAAAGAAGTGGAAGTCACATTAGGAAGGTTTTGGACTGGAGATAAAGCTCATTTGCTGACCAACAAATTCTGTGCTGATTTTCTTACATGCTGAAAGCAGACAAAAGCTGTATTTGTGACAAAGATATTAATATCATTACTGCTCTGTTTGCACAGAGATTATGAAACACCGTGGCTAGGTTTGAGTCTCATCCTTCAGAACATATACAAGGCTTGCAAATTAGACAGACTTCCAAAGAAAGCAACCAAAATTTGAAACCAACTAACCAACCAACCAACCAACAAACCTTTTGCAGTTAGCCACTCCAAAGCTGCAATGTTTGGTTGACAAAAAAATGGAAACTACAAATAAAATTGAAATTTATCAATCACTGTAATTTGAATCATTGTTCCGACTCCATCATTTGTTAGTTCAAAAAACCAAATAGTTTCATCAGAGGATGAGAAAACTTAAGATCACCAGTCGCAGGATACCATACTTTCTATAGGAAATTATTGGTAATAGACGCTTAGGTGTATCTGCACTTGGAGATATTCCAGCATATTATACCTAGTTAAGTCACCCTAATTAACTCCATGCTAGATATTATTATTCTGAAGACTCCCATATGGCATTATATAAAAAGTAGTTATGGTATTTTAAATATGTGCCTTACCCTGCTATTTAGGTTGATTTTCAAACATAGACAAGTCTGAATTACTGTGTTCATACTATCTTTATCAACCTAACTACTTAGCTATACTAAACACTTATGCTATAACAAGGTCCTATCAAAGTTATCAGAAAATCTGGATGTTCATAAACTCTTGCTAAAAAACAAAGTAACAGTGGAAAGTAGGATAGCTCTGGTCTATGACTTTTCTAATCAGTTGGAATACAACAGTACCTGTTTGCCCTGGGAATGAGATAAAATAAGATCCAATCCCCATGAATACAAAACAGCTATTTCAGGAGCAATAACTGCAGTTCAGTAGCAAAGGGAGAGCAAACACTTGATTTGAGGGTTGTGTTATTTTTAAATCTATGGTTTGGTTTTGTTTTTTTTTTTGGCTTGCTTGGAGAGTTGCATTTTCCTGGTCAGCACTAACAGAATCAGCCTGTATTTTCCTTCAGCTGTTCTCATGTCTGAAACATGTGATTCATCTCTGGTAATTTTGTGCTTGCAAGTATCAAACAAATCTTGCCTGGGATACAACTTATTCACCATGAATTCACTACCTTTGAGAATCAGCATCAACTACACTTTCTAATGATCACATACATAGCTGAACAACCCCTAGTAATGGCACAATCTCACTGACTGAGGCAGATTTGTTGCCTAACCAAAACAAAATTCCCCTCAGCTTTTTCTTAAAACTTTTATTTCCTGCCTGGGAAATTTCAAGCAGTGAACAGCACGTGATTTATATCAACCTGTACACAAAAAGAAATCCCTAGAAAAACGGAACGCAACATCAAGAGATGCCTTGTCACAGCTCCTCCCGTTTGCTCCTGTCATGGCTAGATGTTCGACAAGTACGCATGGGTCTGGGTGAACCACACCAGAGCCAAACACCAGGGTCCCCATTCCAGAAGGCAGGCACAGTACTGGCGTCAGAGGACAAATTTATCTTTATTCTACCCCACTGTGGCTTGAAGGAAAGAAATACTGTTTCAGTCTCAGCCTTGCTGGTCTTGGGTTTTAGCTTTCAAAAAAGGGAGGTTTGTGCCAGCAGGCCTTTTGACATATACAATTGTGCATGTGTGAGAAAGTGGAAACCACCAGTTTATTTCCACAGGCCAGTATCTGGTCCCCAGAGCACAATGACTTCAGTTGCCACTGAACTTGAAAAGATTTGAAGTATGGCTTAGAAATATTTATTTTGTTCTAGTCTTTTCCTTACTACCCCCTTGCAGAATAAATTCTTAAAGACAAGCAAGATAAACTGGTCCATTCAGAGCTCTTCCAATCCCTGAACCCCATACTTGCTGGAAGACCTGCTCTAGAATGGTACAGAGGAATGGGAAAATTGAAGCTGAAGAATACCAAAATGCCATTGCATCAATGACACTACTACCCTGCAATCAAAGGTGTGTGTTTCTCTTAGGTGTGTTCTGCAGCCAGCATCCTCATGGGCACTTGAGTAAAAGACCTGAGATTTCAGGAAATTTTGTAGTATTGGCAGGTTCTGTCGTTCTAATATTTTGAAGAGCTTTTAAAACAGAATAGAGATTTTAATTTGCAAGTCAAGCTTCTGTCAGTAGATAAAAAGTCTACAGATAATCCAAATCGATAGAAGTCTGCTACTCATAATCATGTTTTCCAAAATGCTTAGAAATTAGCAGGTCTGATTAGCAGTGGGTGATTGAGCAACCAAGTCATACTAAAAAGAGAAAAAGAAGAGACACTGGGTGCAGTAGAAATGTAGGGAGTTCCCTAGGACAGCCATGGGCACAGCTTAGAGCTCAGATCCCCAAACTGTGCTCCAGAGATGACTGGTGGTCCACATACCGAGCAGTCATGTCTGATATATGAAACCACACTGACTTCAGAGCTACTTCAAGCTTATCAAGGACACAAAGCAAAACATGAGAAATACAGAGTGCTAACAAAGTGATCTATTGGTCCAAAATATTTGGAAAATATTGGGATAAAACTGGTTAAAGATCACTTTTAGATAAGCATAGCAAGGGTACACCAGATATTGTCCATTCTGGGTGGACTAAGATGTTTCCCGCATGGAATAAAGAGATGAAGGAACGTGGTTGTCAGGCTCTGTACCTATTAATGACTCTCTTCATACAAAGGGTAAACTTGACAGGAAATCTGCAGGAGATTAACACTTCATCTTTTAGTAACAGCACAAATGTAGAGATCAGTTCAAAAGTAAGAACGCAGCCACTATGTCCTCTGGTTGAAGTTTCTTGGAAGATAGAAGAAGAATCTCTGTAAGCCATCAAAACAATCTCTGATTTTCAGTCTTGAACACACAGCTAGACAACAATCACACAACACACCACAGAGTGAAAAAAAGAAAACAAACACTATCAAAATACTTGATTAGGAATGCACATTTTAAGGTCGCCACATCCCCTGGTCTTTGTACCGTATCGGATGCCACAGGAACTCCCTTTCTGCGCACACAGACGTTGCTCGCAGTCATCACGCACATCCACAGACTGAACAGGTACCAAATTCTCTCCGCATTTACCCCAAATCAACACAGTGGACTTAAACTGAGGCATCATTAGGTTTTCAATTATCTCTACACAACCAGTCCTCTCCGAAGATGACTCAGATCTGGAGCCATTTATGTGTTTTCTTGATCTAGGTAACCTTGCCCTGTCTTGACTATTATTAATACTGTGGAAGAAATCTTTGTAGCAGTCTCACACATTAGCTTCTCCTGCTCTGTTCCTGAATTGTGTGTGCTTTTCTTTGTTCAAACTGTAATTGAAGTCATGGATAGATTGACTGGACTGGTAACATAAAATACGTTATATACACATAAATCCCAGTAGCCAGGTCCATAAGGAGTGGTGCGTGAACATCTGCTGTAAGATGGGTTTCTGCAGAGCTGAATAGACAACAGAATGATTCTACCTGTAGGAAAGATGCATTTTGAAAATTCAGCTAAGAAAGCTCAAATTGGATGGGAAGAAATAAATGTAAGCATTTATCAGATGAAACAAACAATTTTAAGTGGAACAACAGATCAGTATTGAGCTAACCAGCTTGTACCTATGAAAACCCTTATTCATGTTGAATGTATGGACGCAGCATAGCTTTACATGACATACAGTTGATTCATGTGGTCAGCCTGTGACCAAGAGGACCAACTCATCACGGAATTCTTACTTTCTTTCACAACTCAGGAAGTGGTCTTTCTTTCAAAATATGAGGCAATTTCTTCTCATATTTTGTATTAATTAATTTTCTTTTACTACATGTAACATTACTCTGATTGAGAAAGAGACTGACATCACCAAAGAATAATGGCTGTTAGCCACAGAGTAGCTACAAGGCTTCCTCCTTTTCCCTCTCCTTGTCCCCACCAGGCGTGTGACCCAGCCCTGACCTGGAGGGATGAGAGACAAGTTAGCTCTTTTTAGGTCTTTTATTCTTTAGCTGCTATGGTAAGAATACTAGCAAGGGGGCCAATTAGCACCAATTGCAGTAGTCTTTACTAAAATGACACCTGTCCATTGGGAACTCATCTGAGACGAACAAACAGTTTTCAAACACGCCGCCAAAGAGCTGTCAGATGACACAGGATTTTGATCATTACTGACCTGAACACACTCAAACCAGAGACCTCATGATGCTAGATGTATCCTGTTTCCAGTCCCCAGAGCCATCCAATCCCTCAGAACACTGAAACAATTCTCAGAACACTGAAACAATTCCATCTGAACACAGCTTTTCAGGAAGTGGCTAAAATAGCACTCACAAGCCCTGGTAAACACCTGAAACTGAAGAACTGAAGTCAAAATGCATTCGTTAGTCAGCAAGTTACCCTGTCTGGTCTACCCACACTATATAAGATTTAGCAGCCTATCAGCATCAGCCAGCTTTTTGACTGTACCCATAAAAAGTCAGAAAGGATCCAAATTTTAGAAGTGCAAACCAGGAAAGTAGTGGTGACAACAAAAGTCAGGGCTGAAAAATTGCAGAATCACTCCAAGAATAAAACAACCATCTGGAGAAATACCTTCTTTGGCTTACCTTAAGTAGAAGTGGATATTTGCAAATTCTCTGAATTGGAGTCAGCAGATAACCCTCTAGTGGAATGTCTGTCGTCTTTCTGCCTCCCAAAAGCATGCAACCCTATAATCACAAAAGGAAACAAATGTTACCTCAGACGCAAAGCTTTCAGATTCTCTTTGATGTGATTTTGTATTCTCATAACATGTATTATGGTCAGAAAGCACTTTGCCACGCTTAAGATACAGGAAATGGGACTTCATTCACCACTGAAATACAGCCTGCAAAGTTCTTCATGCACCAGCAAAAGAAAACTTGTTGTGGATAACAGTGGCTGTGTAGAAAGGTATCACCCCAGAGGCATATTATACAGCTGGTGACTCAAAAAATATCCTAACAGTACAATGACAATTAGCAAACCTAGATGCACCATTACCTAAAAGAATCCAGCCTACCTCCACAATTGATAAGACCATTTGTCTTTGCTGGCTATGCAGAGTTTGCACTGCTGGTCCAGAAAACTCTTGAAGGCTAAAATAAAGCATACTAGCTAGTAATTATGTAATTAACTCTAGTCCAATCCTTACGTCTGAAGGAAATCGAAGTGGAATTGAAATAAATGAGTCATCTGCCTCAAATCTACCAATTCTCTGGCAAAACATTATGTCTGAGCACAGCTGGACAAACAGCACGGGCACACTGGCTGGCTCACCAGCACATGCGTAACTCTCAAGCAGTCACAGCAGATGTTGCTGCTTGCCCAGCAAAAAATGCTATGGGACATGTAGGCAAGGCTACCTTGCAGGTAGGAGGTGCAAGAGGCAATGAAATTTAAGGAAATCAGGTTTCAAGAATTCTGATGGCCATTAAAAAAACATTTAAAAATTGTGTTTCAGCATTAATTTTGTGAAGCTCTGTGACCTCCAAAGAGAAAGAAGGTGAAGGGCATTCTCTACCTAGAAAAATACTACTGTCCCAGTGTTGTTTAAACACAGTAAGGAAGGGGACCAATACACCAAAGAAGTCCAAGTCCAAATAGATTTTAGGTTGAGGAAGAGAAGCACCAACTGATCAACCTTTGCAATACTCACGCAATGAGTTCACACAAATTTGGAGGGGCCCTGCATTCCAGAAGAATCATTTCATAGATGAATTTGCACACTCTACTTCAAAACAAGTGATGCTCAACTTCTCAGTAGATCATGGAAATTAATTTCTCAGGATTGACATGGAAGTATAAGAATTGGGTATGGCATTGGGGGGGTGGGAATCTACAGTCCTTGAACTGTCCTTATCTTGTCACAATAATCTGTAATCTCTGTGTGAAAAACAAATACTGGCCTACCGTAAACTTTTTATACATTTCCCTGAAGATTCTGCTATTGGCTGCTGCCAGAGACAGGCAGTGGACTCATGAACCTGGACAACTTTGCTCCAAAAATCACCCCAGTTGCAAACCTGTCCTGTCAACAGAAGCTGAAGTTTAAATTTGGTTCAGCCAAGATGTGCTTGCTTTGGGGCATCACTGATAACATTTTCCCCTGTGAAATGTGTGCTATGGCTCAGACACACTCTGAAATTTAGTGGGTTTTTGGCTGTAGTTCAACAATCCTCCTCTTCGAGGAATGTTCATGGACTTCATACATAAATCTCATTCGTCCTAACTGGTATTTTTTACAGACAATCGTCTGCAAAATAACCCTTCCCCAGGCTATTCTAGATCTGTGGCATTGGCTACCAGCTTACAATGCTCCCTGTCCAATTTTCCAAGTCTCGAGTGATTCAGTCCTTCCCGTCTCTTCTTTCAGCCCTCTCTCTAGCTCTGGGCTCAAAACTGCCCTTTAACACTTACTGATTTTTCAAACACATTCCCACATTCTATATTTCAGCAGCTGTGAGGGGGCAATCGGGCCAAATTATCCTCACAAGCAAAGCTTTGTATTTTAATGCCGCTTTCTCTGCATAGTGGCATTGTAGCATTGGCTTTAGGAAGCAGTGGAGAAGAGAAGGGAGGCTTGGAAGAAATTACAGCAGCCACAGCAAAGTAGACACTTCAGTGTAGCCTCTCCTCCCATATTTATTGCTATTTTAAGAATTTCCTGGATTCAGGTGCTGCAGCAAGCCACAGCAGACAGTGTGACATCTTTTATGTGCCTCGTAATCAGTTTACCAGCTGCTGCCGGTAACACAGACAGGAGGCTTTTGCCAATCCAGCAGAAGTGGAGAACACTCTGCATGTCGAGAAAGATGGTGTCTACATGCACTTTTGTCTCTCCTCTTTCTCATTAGTTTCCCTCAACAGAAGTACACAGAGGAACTCAGGAACAAAGAAAGGGTCATTTAGTGACTCAAACTAATGGTTTAACAAGGTTGATTAAAACTCAGACATGACAAAGAGATTCTGACCACCCAACAGCATGAGCACTTGTCCCTGCTGCTCCCTCCGAGGCCTGTATTTTGTGGCTAAAAGAATGCTCCCGCCCTGCTTGTGACAGCCATTTATGCAGAAGTTTTCTTTTGCTGTACTATATTGGGCAATGAACCTTTGGCAGAAAGGAAAAAAGAAGAGCAGGAAGAAGAGCAGGTCCTTTGCAAAAAGATAGCCTTTCTTTTACCTCACTGCATTTACTAAGAAAAAAAGCTAATGTGCTGAATTAGTCCCTCACCTACATGCCAACCCCATTCCACACGTCATACATCCATGGCCAGGAAAACAAGGCACCCAAAAACCAAGCAGAATTGGGGTGAAGGCTAGGAGGAGAAACATCCAAGAAAACAAAGAAAAATAAAGCATATTGGGCAGAAGGCACTGTCTACTGGTAGTTTCTCCTCCCAGCCCAGCCTCTGAAGAGGCTTTGAAGACTGTGTGCCACAGTCCCTCCCAACATAGACACTAATACGTCATGGGTTGGACGGGCGGTTGGGTCATTTTTGACACAAGCAGCAATGACGCAGTCAAAACAATTCATCCAGACTGTATTTCTTACCCACAACCAGACCCATGGGAAAAAGGGTGTCAGAAGCAGGCCACATTTTTCTGGTGGGTCTGCAGATGGTGAATTGGTCAGAGAACTGAGCAGGGAATCAGATAATCAGATCCACTGGGAACTAGTCACAGCCCCGCTGCTGACTTATCACATTACTCCTTTCACAATCTTTGCTCAAATTTTCTGCTGCTTCTTTGGGGACGGGGCGGGGGGAGCCTTCCCTGTTTCCACTCAAAACACTCATACCAGAGCTGTGCTTAGTTCTGTGCCTGAACTCATCAGTAATTTCAATATCTGTCCAACCTGAGAGCTGCATACCTGGAACGGGTAATATCCGCAAAATGCTCAGCGTTCCTGGGATACCAAAGGGTTATCGTAAGTACAATGCAAAGTCAGATCATTAAGTCAAGAGTGCTAGAGAAGGTGCTTACCAGGAGGAATGTTCTTACTGTTGGGATCTTGTTCAGTTCCATCAGCAGTCTGAGTGCTTTCTCGTGGTTGCTACAGTACTCCTCGTACACAAAGAATTTGTCTTTCTGCAAGGAAAAACATAGTAACTTATTGACTCAGACAAAACTGAAGTGACTATTTTGTCACAGTCTGATACCAAATTCTTTACCAAGGAGTGTGTACTCAGAGTGGCGTTACGGTTGCAGTTTACATGAAGCGCGTGATACTCCTCTAAATGTGAATAATGTGTAGAGGTGTTCCACTAATTCCTAAGTTACTTTGTTTTAAGTTAACATCAGCTTTCTGAGCACAGAGACTTCCAGCATTCTTCCCGTTAATGCATCACTGAAATAATATATTCTTTGCTGAAAGAAGGGATTTTGCTCTCTCAGGGATACTTGCTTGTGTGTCAGGACATTCCAGCAGAGTAGCCAGGAGCAGAGTACAGCCAGGAGCAAGAGGGCTGACCCCCACTCCAGGAGGCAGAAACAGAGGTGGCTGGAAAGAATCAAGACATGGAAGAAGCTCAGAGATCTGGGGAACTGTAACACAAAGCAACCAGGTGGAAATCCCCTGCCTTTCAGGGCTGAGGGGGAACCCCCAGCGAGTTGGCTGGTTCACTTTGTGTTCTGAAACAAGCAGCAGACTTCACTATTTCAATGCAATGCTAAAGAGTGGGTCAGCTGTCCATAACAGTTTCCCTAAATGGAAGAATTTAATCAAATACACATAAAATAACCAACAGATCACAAAAATTAAAGGAAGGGAAAGGCAGCTTCACAACTAGGTCGAGGTACTTGTCACACCCACCAGCACATGCCGTGGAATGAAATCCCCTGTTAAGAAACAAGAGTCAGCTGGCAGCACCAAGTTCTGCTTTACTGATCTCCAGAATCAAAGACAGTGCAACTTCTTCTAACTAGAATGATCAGAGATGCTGAACCCATTGCAAACATCAGATGCCTGGAAACACTGAAATGATTCACACAAGAAGCAGTAACTATTTCCATGCCTGAGCAGATGAGGCAAGGAACGAGTAGATCCTTTCAAGGCTGTTGGGAAGGGCTGAACTTTAAGCAGCTATGTTACAAGATTCCAGTATCGCATTCGTTGGAATAAAAAGGAGGATCAAGAGTCTATAATAGGCTTTAGTCAGGTTAAATCATTTAGAAGCCAAAAAGACCCATCATTTTTTGGGTGCTTCTCACAATAGTAGTTCCTTTCCTGGTTCAGGTCAGCTTCTATGCATGGCACTGCATTGTGGCAGAGGTACTCAGACAAGCTACTTTGCATATCAAAAGTAATTTAGATGCATTATCATGGCACTGTGCCAGGGCTAATTTGTGAACCCTTCCAAAGCTGGCATCTCAGGGCACCATGCCATGTAGACAATGACCTCCAGAGGCTGTTGTGGCATTCACATCACAGATTTTCTATTTAGGATCCTGGCCTGAAAACATTCTATCTGAACTTTTTCATCTCCCCAGAACTAGGAAGTTAATTTTTTTTTTTAGTTTTGATTGGACTCCTAGCACTCTTTAGAGGCTTCCTGTGTTAGCTGAAGATATCTGCAGCATCTAGCTTTAAGACAGCTTATAGTGATCCAAACAAAAATCTACTGCCAACTGAAGGAGTTAAGTAACATGAGTCCATGGGAATACAGCTGTACTCACTATGTACTCCCTTCACTATTGTCACATGGAAAAGAAATTGTGTTAATATTAGTTGAGGAGAATTTGACATTCTGGTCAGATGCTCAACGGCTAGATGTACATGCTTAGAGATTGTGAAATGCTTTTGGGTTTGGTTTATACTAATTTGCTGAATTTTTTTTCCCTTCTTGTACTGCCAAAGGAAGAATTGAGAATAAATAGATGTATGTCCAAACACAACAACAATGGTATAACGTAAATAAAACAACAGCCACAAAGAGTATGGTGCAAAGAGCTGGAATGCAGATGTTCGAGACTTTTATCCTTCATCTACAGCTGTTCATATTAGTACTGGAGTTTAATACTGGGAAGCTGAAAAGAAACAAAGGCTTCTGACCACCAGATGCAGGAAAAGGCAGGGCCGGGTCCATAGCACAATAGAAAAGAGGCAATTGAGAGGCATGGGATTGTTTTCAACCATACGAGCTGGAGAGTTACAGAATGAGAAGACAGATATATGAGTTTCTCCTACATTTCCTCCTCTCGCCTCTCCTCAACTCCCTGGATGCACACAAGCAGCATGCTTGAAACTAAAAATAGTAACCATTAACAGAACAGCATCCGTTATATCAACGCACACAAAATGTCATTGCTCAGGTTTCTGACTGCAGCTTTGAGTGCCTGGAGTTTTGGGAGGTTATATTTAGATCATGACAAAATCCCTTTGCTAAAGCTCGAGTCAGTACAATAATTACACACACACCAGAGTGCTTTCATCAAGTCTTTTCCAGCTGTCCTTCATGCATGAGACCCACAAATATGAGAACTATGCTTTAAATTACTCAGTGTCTGAAGTGTTTAATTTCCTCCCTGGGTGACATTCAGTCCTGGACTCTCCCATCTCCTGGTGAGGAAATTATCAGTTACGTAATTACAGATGTTAGCCCAGGAATTCTGAACCTTCAGTTACTCTATATTAAAGTACAATTATGGTCAGAGATGTGACCACAGAAAAACAGCACCTTCTTACTCAGCAAATCTGCTGGATACATGGCGAGACCTTCTGATTTTGGTGACAGAAATAAGTCTATACTGCTCTTAGTTTGGTTAAAATAAATCTTTAACCAATAGTTTGTTCTTCAAATATGTTATTTTGGGTCCATTAGAACTGCCCACAAATTAGCACAAATTTGAAAATAGTTTTGACTAGAAAAACCAAATAAGACATTTGGAGAATTGTAACAATTTTGTTTGGACATATTTTTAACAAGGCATGGCATTCTCTTGTTTCAAAGCAGGCTGAAACCAGTTTTGTCAACATGAAAAACCTAAACAAAACAGAAGATATAATTCTCAAAATTCTCAACAAGATCCCTGATGACTTAGTGAAACTGATAACTCATGCAACATTGCTCCTAAATATGAGAAGAAAACACGTTTCCCTGGAACCAGTTTCTAGCTAATACGTCACCAAGCCCCTAGTAATATGGCAATATCGGAAATGAAGCGTCTGCCAGTTCTCTGCTCTTCTGCTCTGCAGACAGCCATACGTTTCCATGACCTTCACAAAAGAACCTATGCTGATGAGGTGTGATTATTCCCAGCTCAGTATATACGCTCTCTTTGATGTTAAACACTTGTTTGACGTGCCATTGCATTTAAGGCTGCAGATTCGATTTCGAAGGAATGTTTAAGTATTTACGGTCTGTTATGGTCATACTGAACTACAACTCCAGCAGAAATTCTAACACCTAGCATCAGACAATGAACTGCTCATGATCATCTGATCGAATGGAGTACACTAGGGCAAGCAATGCCTGCCTTTTGAAGTAAAACAATTTTTCACACCTGAATATCAGAGCAAGTGCATTTCATCATCTGTTAAAATAATTCAGAAAGTCAATGTGCAACGATTGCTCTTTTGGAACCCTTGCAAAATCTGCTTGCTTGCTTCAGGTGTTACTCAAGATCTGAATCCTTCTGAGCTGGAGATCCAGGGAAGAATGTCCTAGCATTATTATAAATGGATCAACTCTGACCCCAGAAGAAACTCATAACAACTAAAAGTGGTGTCCTGTTCCTGAAGATCGGTGGACTGTTGTTGAGTGAGGCTCTTCTAGGCCAAGGTAAATCAGCAAAAGAGTCAGGCCTATGTAGATTAGAGGAAATTTAGGATACGCAGATCTCACAAACAGGACCCAAACACTGCAGTCTGGTGGAACTCCACATGTGGAATCTGGGCATCTCTATCAAGGATATATCGTACAAGGAAACTTAAGAAAACCTGCACCACTAAGAAATGTGGTGTTGGAAAAAACAGTGCTTCAAGAATTCTCAAGCTATTCACCCAATTTATGAGCATTTTAACACTGAGTTTCTGAAGAAAAGCACCTGTGCTAACATCTGTCGGCTGACAAGGACTGGGTTCCTAACCAGGACCAAGAATGACCTTGCCAGGTGACCATAATAGAAGATACTCTGACACATTGAAGATTCACAGGCCTCATGTCACTTCCTCACTGCAAACTCCCCTGAGGATACACCGTGGTTTGATGATAATGAAAAAGCAGCGCTGAGGGTGTTCTTCCTAGCACTTAGAAGAAGTGCACTGCAACAACAAGAGAACCTTACCCAAAATGAAAGACAAAAAAAAATAGGTTACTCATGTTTTCCCCGGGTAAACTGGCTAACAACATGCACTCAGAAAAAAGCTCTTCAGCCATGTTGCAGGAGTGCATCACTGTTAGAGAACGGCTGGCTTTTTCTCTAGGACACTTCAGGTGTGTTACAAGGGCTTCTTGTGGTGGCAAAATACTGTACACCATTTAAAAAAAAAGAAAAATATTTCAGCACCATGGAAACACCATCAGGAGTACTGTTTCTGAGGCATCAGTTTTTTTATGAATGCCTCTGCTTCATCAGACCAGCTCCAGTGAGGGAAATGGAGCTTTGGAAGCCTGAGCAGAAAGGAACTGAAGACTCACTCTGAACCACAGTTGCCACTGGTATCTCTCTGTCACTTTCTGGAGATGCACTATGGAAGCCTTTACTGTGACATGGCACAAATTCCACCTCCCTCAGCTTGTCTTCTAAAACCGAGGCACAATCTGCATGCAAGGACAGATGATTTCCTCCTTTCTTGATAATACTCTGTTGACTGTTCCTTACTCAGACTTGAGGTCCCACAATGCTCCTAATGGTACTCCTACATTTCCTTAAGGTAATTATGGATGAGACCAGCTTTTTCTATAGATTTTGAATGGAATATATGTTTTACTTCCTTCTGCATAAGCTGTTTCTTCCCTAGGGGATCACAAAACAGTTGATGTACACATTATTTACAATGCACTCCACAGACAGCAATGTAAGCTGATCTCAGCCAAACTGCCCCTACCAGAAGACAAATTCTCACCAGCACTCACCCCTATGCATTACAGGTTCATAATTCCTGTATTGTTGCATGTTTGATAAATAAGGAACATTACATAATTATTAAATTTACAAGATTATATGTTCATATACAAGAAAACACTACCAATAACTACATATTGGCTTGAATATTTGGCTTGAATTCAGCCAAATGACAGGATGTTAACATTCCTGGTTATTCAGCACCACTCTGAAACACAGTAGACAATTTGACAGCATCACTCAAAAGCCCTCTAATTTTGATACCCTTGCTAATGAATAGTAATGTATTAGCACAGCACATCTTGTTGGCAGGCAATGATTCTAGTGGGTATTCAAGGCTTTAACTAAGCTCACCGGTACGTTTTTCAGCAGCTGACAGTCAGTCCTCATATCTGATACAATTCTGGGGCACGGTCTCAATAAAACACTTTCCAACACTATTTTAATAATTGTCACAGCATAAAGAAAAATTAAACAAGGGGGGGTAGTTGGTAAAGCTCTATGAGTAATGAATGGATGTGTAATTGCTGTCCACTCAAATCTGATGAACTGTGAAAGCATGAATTTTGATCATGAAAGCGTAATAGAACATATTTTGATAGGAAGTTGGCCTGTGGCTTAATGCAGTTAATAAGAATTTGAAGAAATGGCTATTATGTATGTGGTTTCTAATTTTCAAACATCTCAGGAGGGCTGCTCCAAGTGAAAAAGATGTGCAACTTCATTATTTTACATGTAAACTAGGTAACTTTGCATTTAAATGAGTTCATCTTGTAACTAGGTATATGTAATAACCGATCTTGCATATACAGTATGTTCAATATACATATTAGTCAGAAGATGGCACACATACATGATTGAAAACCTGGCCAAGTTAAAAACAAAACAAAAATCTACCACAGAAAGAATTTCACAGTATAAGTAACAAATTACAGTGAGAGCAGCAATGGTAGGATCATAGGCTGCAAATGTACAATCCTTAGTCTGTGCTTTCCTGGACCACTTAGCAGTACCCATCCGACTGGATCAGGGTGGCACACATGATCGTATTATGGGTATGGTACGAGAACAAATAATACAGCTATCAGGCATAAAGTCAGATGACAAAAAAGTAACTTGTCAAAATGTTCTAAACAACCTGGAACTAGCAGAGTGAATTTGTATCATATGACTACTTCACATTTTGTATATCTGGCATTCTCGAGCTAGCATTATGAGTCCAAAAATCAAATTTTATTTACTTTTGAACTACAGAATGCAGGTACTCATTTATTCCATGGTAGAAGGCTGCATGTTGTAACTTGTGCTGCATTTCAGGAAGATAAGCCATCTCACACCACCTTCCATTTACTGAAGGATAAATGTCTACACAGACATTAACTACTGTAAATGATATATTGTCCTTTGTTTTTAATTTTGATCTTTGATCTTTGTGGGTTTAATTTTTTTAAATTTTAAAATACACAGAAAAGTTACTAGTTACTAGTTTAAAACTTACTAGTTTACTTGAAATTGTGCTGCTTTTTTGAAACATTTGGAACCAAAGCAGAAAAATTCTCAGCAATGTGATCAGATGGGTGAGAAAAAAAGGAAAAAAATATTCAATGGGAAAAGGAAGAGTTTCTAAAAATACCTCGCTGTTTAGCAGAGTTTGATGTGGTTTGCATTGTTCTGACCTCATTCACAAGTTTTTTCCCACCCTACCTACAACTTCAATACAAGACACACATTGTCATAGTATTGCCACAAGTCTTAGAGATTAGGGCTAGCTAAGGGGCATGGGAGCTTACAGCAGGAAACTGCATTTTCAGATAGCGTTAAGTCATTGTACTTACAAATTTTAAGAAAACATTTCCCAGTTCATGCTGAGACTGAGGTTCTGGTTGTAAACAAAATTCCAAGGCAGCCAGGAACTCCTTGTGAACACCAAGAATGTCTTCGATGTTAGAAAATAAGATCTGAAATATAGAGAAAAACATTGCTAGCTGTTAATCTATCTAAACAGTGGTTTTTTTAAAGTAGTAGCACCAAAACATTGTGGCTCTAGACTTGCTGTGATAGGATCTAAAGCACAGACAGGGACTTGTACAGCATGAATGAGGCTGTATTTGCCCCTTTCCTGGCCCCCTGCAGAAATCTTTATTGCTACTGAAGTACTTGCTGTAAATGAAAGTTATCTTTCCAGATACCTGAGCAAGATGAATATGAGCAACCTCTTTCAAGTCCAGAGAAGATTTCCTATGAGACCAACCAGGTGAATGGAATCACAAGGAGCCAACTCAGTTTGCAGGAGACAGAAGCAGGAAGTCATTTGCCTTTTCTTCCCTTGCATTAAAAACCACTTTCTGGAAGAAAGGGACTTGAAGCTATCACACACAAATATGTACCTGTAAATCAGAGACCAAATCTCTGCCCTGTGTGATCTAGCGCTTCACTGGCAGGCATACAGCATAGTGTAAAATGCTTGCAAACCACAAGAGCAGCATTTTAGAGTTCCCTTTCACTGATCTCACTGGTTCTAAAAGGCGTATGTAACGGGATAGAGGCCCCTAGCTTAGATGTGTACTAAAAGGTAATTGTGCAATCTCACAGCTAAATGATCCCTAGTGATTTGAATATACCTGTGCTGAGGAGAATAAACTGCCAGGGTGAAAGCTGCTATAGACAAACAAGCTTTTGTATTGGGATTGCATGGCAAGGTTTTGGTAGCAGTGGCTGCAGGGGGGGCTTCTGTGGAAAGCTGCCAAAAGGTTCCCCCATGTCCAACAGAGCCAGGGCCAGCCGGCTCCAAGATGGACCTGCTGCTGGCCAAGGCTGAGCCCATCAGCGACAGGGGCAGCGTCTCTGGGATAACTTATTCAAGAGCAGGGAAAACATCCTGCACAACAGCAGCCAGAGAGAGGAGTGAGAACATGAGAGAGGAACGACTCTGCAGACACCAAGGCCAGTGCAGAAGGAGGGGCAGGAGGTGCTGCAGGTGCCGGAGCAGAGATTCCCCTGCAGCCCATGGAGAAGACCGTGGTGAGGCAGGCTGTCCCCCTGCAGCCCGTGGAGGTTAATGGTGGAGCAGATATCCACCTGCAGCCCGTGGAAGACCCCACGTNGCTTTGTAAGTCTTAATCATTTTCACACAAAATATGAGAAGAAAGTGTGAATACATGTATAGGAGATGGAATGCTATCTACACAGGAGAAGTCCTGATGCATGGTGACACAGCCATCAAGGAGCCTTCCTCTCTGCACGTACCCAGGCTCAACTCTACCCCCGCTGTTACGCAAGGGTGGGCAGAGTATTTCTCTCGAACTCCTCCTGCAAGCTGGCTGCATGTGCAGCCCAGAGCCTGTTGCATCTTCCTTGTCTTTGCTCCTCCCCCACTTCAGGAATACTGAGATATGGCAGTATGCACCACCATTAATGCACACTCGTGCCTCATAGCTCCTTTCTAGCTCGGAATAAAATAAAAGATTCCAAGACACCGAATTTGCACTGATGGGCTCTGAACCCAAATAAAGGCCAGGGAGCTAGGACCACTTGATTGCTCTCAGAAAACTTCCCGTGCTAATTCAAGCGGAGCACAGGATGGTTCTGTCACATGGCTGAAACTGATGTGATGACACGGTAGCTTCTGTCTGCATGGCTTTGCCAGAAGCTGTGCCAAAAGGGGATTAACAAGGAGGAGGAAAACATCTGTCAGGGAAGATTTTATCCTTCAGGAGCAGTCTTCGGGGGGTATTTTTTGATCCAAGGAATATCTGTGTAATCTAATGAATTCCGTGGTGGTCAGTAGAGCTCTGCTTGCAGCAGAATTCACAGATAAGAAGAGTCACTTGAAAATCAAGGCAACAGAGAGGCCTTGACTGGATGTGCTTCTATATCTAATACACATTTACCATTTATAAGCCTCATGCGACGATCTATGCCTGGCAGCTTGCGTACACCCTCAAGTTGTACTGCCTTCAATCTACTCTCTCAGTAAAATCACATCAGTGCCCTGCTGTGAATGTAGCATAATACTAACAGATCAATAGAGTTATTCCCACACGAGGCAGCGAATAAACTAAAAACATTTTTTTACAGTGTTGCTGCAGCTGTTAGTCACTGGAGTACTTGTAAAACCTGCGCCTGACACAGGACTCAATGTGGCCTTTCTGGAAGGGGAGACAGTGGGCAAAGATTACTGAAAACTTCAGTGCTTAGTGCCAGCTGTAGGAGGAACCTGCAGAAATAATACTGGGAGCAATAACCCAAACTATCCTAAAAAGCGCTTCCTCCTTTTGCTCAGAGGTGAGTGACTGCCCGAATATCCTGTATTTTCCTGTAGACATTTCTGCTGCATGAAGAAAGAGAGGAAAAGACAGGCTTCTCCTTACATGAGCTGCCAAACCATTTATACAGTCTCTGCTACCATCCTTGCTGCTGCCAGCCACCTCACAGCTCTCTGGTGACTCAAGATACATAATATTAGCTGGCAGAGTTATCAGAAGTCCGAACACCACCTTGCTTGTCCTGCATCTACCAGCAAGGAGGGAGAAAAGAGAGGGAAAGAAAGAACAAATATCTTTCAACTGCAGGAAAGAAAACGAAATTATTTGGGGTGGAAGGAGAGGGGATGGGAGGGGAGAGACAATATTGACTCTGATCAGGAAAACTGTGCCTCTGTGGTTCTATTTCACAAGCAATAGGCATGGGCCTTTTATTACTGAAGAAAAGTTCTGTTCTGAAAGCTGGGTATTGTAATAATAAGAATAAACGAGGTCTCACAGTGGCCTCAAAAAGACCCCCCAGGCACTTCAAGAATGACACAAAAATGAAGTGGTACTTCCCCAGAGGAGTGTGATGAAACTTCAAATACAAATACATTTAAATCAGCAGAGAAAATACAGATTCTTCTGCACAGGCTTTGTGGGCACTGCATCTGATTATGTGGCAGTCATAATTAATATTCATTTTGATGATACATGAATAACAATAGAATAATAACTTTCATCAACATTTGCGGCTGTTCATCAAATTGGCAAATGGTGGTGTAGGTTTATTTCCCATGCAGACCTTACTTTCTGCACATGAGATCTACTGTCACTAATCACTTGTCTGCTTTTTCTTCAGCCACCCCCAAACTTACTTCAGACTCTACACGGTGAGTTGCTGGGGAGCAGGGACTTCCAAATTTGAAGACAGCGAGAGGCTTAGCTCCACAAAGCTGCCAAGCCATCTTGCTGATGCCAGTCAGTCAATACTACAGTATTGCTAGCCTGTGGAATGAATAGCAAAAATGGGGGCTAGAGTCCTGCTAGGATCTCTATACACTCAGGTAATACTAGTACGTGAAATGGAGGAAAGAGCCTTGGGGAAACGCATGCCAGCTGCAGTAGCACTGGCTGGTGTGATACACCTATTATTGCTGTGCCCTGCTCCCACAAGTGTAAAGGGCAAAGTTTCTGCTGATTTAGGAGCTACAGGATCAAACACAAGCCCAATAAGTAAGCCTCTAATGGCAAACAAACTGCAACCTGTCCCACTCATCATTTACTTGCATAGGTGTACAAAGAAGGTTTTGGTTTCACAGGCATCTAAGTACAAGGAGGGTTTTTAAGCCAAATTACTACAAGAAAGTGTTGCTTGTATTTATGGAAATAGCCAACAACAAGGCCTCCTGTGACCACAGGCACTAGAGAAGCTAGTACCTCACAGCTCTGTGTTCTATGTCCCATACCTCATGCCAGTGCAAAATTCATTCAGGAATTTCCATATGCAAGGGTCTCCCTTTACTTAGTCCTCCCAGAAGAACCCAAATTCCTTCCCTCTAGAACACAAAGGGATATTCCTGCCTCCTCCTCATAAGCCCTATCAATTTCAGATTTGTAAAAGATAGCAGATGCAAATTGGCTAACTGAATACTGTCAAGCAAAACAGACAAGGGCTGTGTATTCCCTGCCTTTCCTCTCAAAGACACTGAAAAGGCCTCTGTCCTCTACCCACTGTTTCACAAATCTTGCCAAAAGTTAGTGGCTCTGACAACACTACACTGTGGTCAAATTTTACTGAAATTAGCTGGTGCCATGAAAAATTGCTGGAAGATTACAGCTATATGAATGTGCAAAGAGACTGACAGATAAACTGTCAACAGGAGCCTCTTTTCCTTAGGGAACCAGTTTAATAATAAGCATCGATATGACATGAGCATGTTTGATAGCCATATCCCCGAATCTAGCTTTTCATTACATATCATTTTCCCTACCAAGAAAATGAGGGAGATAGAAGGAATACCTTAACATTCTCCTCTGTTATGTGCTTCTCGGCTTTGTCCACAGCATTCTGGCGGATCCGGTGAAGAAATGCCTGCAGAGATAAAAAGATTATGTTCAAATGGTGTGATACAGTTTAATTTCACTCTTTTATATCCTCTAGGTTCCCATCAATGCAGTGCAGCTGATTACCTTTAAGACTGAAAGAATGTAAACGTTTAGCAAATCACCACCACAGTTCGACTGGGGGTTGCATTCAGGGTAATACAAAAGACATTTACTACAGCATTGCTGGGTTTTGCCTGGCCTTAAATGTCTTCCCTCTGTTGAAACTTTTAGACTTAATTATCTGTTACTACCAATAGACCACAGCGAGGGTCTGTTTGTTTTTTCTTTGAAGGTCTTCCCTCTCTCTAGGATGCAGCTGCTTTGACTTTGGGAGGCAGCATGCCTGACGCACATCAAGACACACGTCAGCAAAAAGGACTGCAAAGAACGACAAAAGGACATTCATGCCGCTGGAGCTGAGGCATTTCAGAGCTATGAGCTAGGGTTATGGACAAGTTCAACAGACTCAAGTACTTTGGGAAGGGAAATGGAAATCGCCAGACAGCGCCTGGGACACATTATCCTGTTCACTGTATTTCATTTGGTTAAAAACAGAAAAAAAAATGCTGGCATGTTACACCTAGGCCAGGTTTCCCCTTCCCTCAGCTCTGCACAACTTTGGCTTTAACACACAAATCAATAAAAAGCTCCAGGACAGATACAAATCAAATGGACAGTGATTCGAGTATCAGCCTTCAAAGCATAATTCTGGCTATTGGAAGTCAGGACCTACTTGCATTCGCGCTGAACATACCCACAACGTATTTGACCCAGTGGGAAGGATTTAGCAAAGCACACACCATATGGGGTCTCTACCTCAAGCCTCCACTGTTTTAGCAACTATTGGCTAAAGGGCACTTAACTGAGAGTAGGGAATTTTACTTTCCACAGGCATAGGCAAAGAGAGATGCAAACACTTGCAGGTGAGACTGAATGGAAGCCAGCGAGGACAGAATCCGCTGTGATAAACTTCAAGACCCATGCACTGAAGGATAGAGGGCCTTCCTCTCTGCCCTTGTTCCTGGTTTCTAACTTGCCTCCCACACAAAGGAGTGAGGCCTGGGGAGTGCTGCCAACAGGGAAGAAAGGAACTTTTCTTACCCACCTGAGGCAGAGAGGGGAAGCGGGTCATTTCTTTGTATTTATGGTACAAATCAGCTTTGTTACAGCTTGATAATAAAAGGCTTTTAAAAGTCGAGCTATTTCTGAGCAATGCCCAAGTCAGCTGATGCACACTCAGCTTTTTCTTTTTTCCTCTTGCGTATTGGGATTGGCAGCAGCTTACAACCTGATGAGAAGCAATGCCACTGAACCAAACTTAGAGCTTATGGAATGCCTTTGCCTCTGGTATTCTGGTTGGAAGGCAGTGAACATGTCCCTCTGTCTGACTTCCAGCACTAACAGGGGCAAATCTCTTTCTGCCATAGAATGGCTAAAGCATTCACACTTTGCAGGACAGGCACCAATAAAAAAAGAAATTAATTAACGAGGCACACAGATCCCACATTTGTTTTCGGCCTTGGATTCTCAACCTCCTTTTGAACAAATTTCAAGGACTAAACCCTTGCTCCTCCTGTATTGCTAAACAGGAAGGAGATCCTGGCTACATTCCAGCCAGATATGGAGAGCTTGGAGCAGGTTGCGTGGACTAAGAAGCCTGAAGAACAGACCCCTGCGTTAAAGGAACAGGACCAGGCCACGTGTGCCAGCAGCAGAAGAGGCATTTTATAAGAACCAGCCATCCCACCTTGCCAATAATCTGGCCGGGAACTGCTGCGGTGTTAATGTACTGCCCAGCACCTCGGCAGCAGCCAGGGGACTGTCGGAGGTGAAGTGCTCAGCCCGATGACTAACGGCAGGAGGACTGACAGGAATAGCTGTTGCCCTCCTACTTCAATGTTGGGTGGGATATCTGAGCATTAATAATCAGGCATCTGATTTATATGAGGTAGCACATCATATTAGAGTCACTCATTCTCAAAAGACAACCCAGGCAGAGACTTTTCCTTACTTTAATCACATCTCTGTTTGGAGACAACAAATCCAATTGGAATGATTAATTAATCTACACAATTAGCAGCTCCACTGGTGACTAACGGTTACCCACATATTAGTCCCAGTATGGTGGGTCTAATAATAGAAAGCTGGTAAACAGAAGTGCAAATCACGTTAGCTGTTACAGGCTAGTCAATAAAAGAGCAGAGTCTGTGTTAATCTAAAAAACAGCTTTTCTGTGATACTTGTCTGAAAAGATCATTTAATCTGAGCGTGAGAAAGGGAGAAAAGGAGAGAGAAAAATCAAACAAAAAAATGAGAAAGGCACAGAAGCAGGGAGAGAGTAGAAAGGGTGAAAGACAAGAGGGAAAGAGGCAGTCAACTTTGTAGATAGTTTGTCAAATCTCCTGCAGCCTCTGATTTGTCTTGATGTGCATGAACAGCAGTCTCTCCAGCAATAATAAAACAAGACAGTTACAAGAGATTTTGGTCTTACTAATTTAGTAGTCTACTTTCCAAAATGCAATCCCCCCAAAAATCAAAACTTAGTGGATGCAGAACTATTTGTTTCCCAGTTTTCAATACCTTCTCATATGCAAACAGATGCTTTTGCAACAGTCATTCAAATTAAAAAGCATGATAAACACAAGCTATTAAACAGCAGCTCATAGAGCTAGTGCTGCATGCCCTGTTCACATGACAACTCTACTTGCCTTCCAAACCGCTTCTAGTTTGGAAAAAGCAGCCCTTTTCCCAGAGCTGTTGTTCAGGCATTCAGGTCAGTGGTTTCCAAACTTCTCAAGTGATTTTTTTGTGCTACTGGTTTTACTAGGCTCTAAGCTCATCTGTACCAACACCATCCCTCTACTCACCTGGTGACACAGACTCGTTACAGACCCATTACACAAGTAGTATGCAACTCTCTTTGGGAAACCCAGCTACAGGGAGTGGTATGATCTTTTGTTAGACCAACTGATTTACCTGGAAAATCAGACAGGTATTTGGGCCAGGACATGACAAATGTGATGAAGAAACAAGCGAGGGTGGTGAATATTAGAAAACTTGCCATGCCCACATCTAATTTATATTCCAAAACATATTGTTATTAAAGAGGAAGTAGTTGAAGGGGTAGAGGGTTTTTCGTCCACCTAAGAAGTTACTGATGCAAATGCTCTCTCTGCCTCCTCCAATATCTTGACACTCTGCACGACTCAGGAATTCAAGGAGTCTAGTCCTTGACATGTTCCATGAGGAACTTTCAGAGAGCCCTCAGTATAACCCTCTTCATCTGCAACACTTTCAATCTGCAAAAATGAACTCCCTATCCTTCCAGGGTATGTGGAAGCATAGGGGTCAGCTTTCTTGGGAGCTCTTGAAAACCATTCCTAAGACTTGGGGACTCTGAAAATCACTCCTAGGACACAGCAGGATGATCGCGATCACCTCTCCTCTGCAGTCAACAGCGGAACTCTCTGTTGTGACATGCTGTTGGTTTCCTACACTTATGAACTATCAGGGATTCAGGGAAGGACAGCAGCTTATTATACACACTATACTGAAACAGCAATCACACATCAGATCAGTAAGACACTGTTGAAGAGCTAGAGAGGGATGACCAGCCAACACAAGTAGACTTCATTCCCTTCTATCTGCTTATTGTACGCTGGTCGGGACTGACATAAGGTTAAAAATGTCACAAAAACCAGAGATAAAGAGATGGCAGATAACATGACATCTTTCCTTCTTATCCCCACAGATACTGCATTTGCTTTCTTGCCATTTGCAGTGTTCTGCTGTGCTCACCCTGGGGGCCAGGTCTCTGAGCAACCCAAGCTGTATGGTGGATTACTGCTTGCGCAACACAAGACGGAAGAAGGTCTGGTAGAGCCTATGGGTCCAGAAGAAAAACAGGTCATGGCACAATGTAGGGAAAAAATGTGAAACCAGACTGATAAATTTTCATTCTCCTGATAAAGGTCTGCGAAGGTCTCATCTTCCATGCTTGTGTGCTAATCATTAGGAAAACAGTCCCCAGAGGATTTGTTTTTGTTTAAAATTCTGCTGCTGCATCAACATAACATTTATTTGTGCACTGTGACTTGTTGCCCTAGAGGTCTGCCTTTTCCAAACTCAGCAGGCCATGTCTGATTCTCCTCATGTCATGCATAAACACAGCTTATAGTTTGTCTTAGAGTACAAATGCCTTGCAGGATTCAAGAAAATCTATGACAAATTAGACTCAGCAGAGAGAAATGCTTCCTTTCTGCACCATGTCGTGTTGGGTAAGCTTGTTCCAATAGGCACCAAGACAAACACATTACAAATCTAGAATGCAATTTAGGTATAAAAGTTCATTTCAGTAAAAAGGACTTTTTAATGGCTCCTTTTTCATGAAGGTGTTTTGTTCTTCAGTTCACTATCCTTACAATCTACTGCTGCAATGAAACCTTGTTGCTTTGAGTGTCTCTGCTGCACCTCTAAACCACAAAAGCACAAAAGCATACATTAAGGAAAGAATCTGCTAACTCTGAGTTTTCCTCACATGAAACAGACTGAAGCAACTGGGATTTCTCTCAAATGCTTTTCAAATGGCCCTTGTTGAACTTTGACTTGTAGCCTTAACTTCATTAGGGAAAATCAGTGTTTACCACCTCCTATGTAGCATAAGTAGCACATGGCAAATACGAGGGACAAGGCAGCGATGGTTTGCTCATGCCCCTGCTGAAAAGTCACATCTAAGGCAGACACTTCCTCAATGTTCAGAAATAGCACGAGATTTCTGATTAAGCAGCAAGGCAGGCAAACTGTGCATAACCCTGAGGGAAACGAAAGGGAGAACAGAAACAAACAGTGATGAGGCAACTGGCTGCCGTATCCAGGAGGAGCAAAATCTGAAAGCCCAATCCTGCAGAACTCGTTTTCTGAACAGGTGACTGGAATTTCATATTGCCCTTAAGAGACAAGAGAGAGAATTTTGTTAAACTCGTCCGTGATGAGGACTGCTGCAGAACAATGCAGGGATCTAGGTGAGCCTGGTATTTTCAGCGGTAAAATGAATGAATTGCTTTACACTTGTGCAATCAATCGTTTAAAGCTTCTTGCAAGTGCAGACACTTTGATTCCAAGAAAACGTGCTCACAGTGAAAAATGAAGAGGTGACACTGATAATGAATTTCATCATTTGACCATCACTAGCATTTTCACCTTACAACTACAGCATAGGGGCTATGCATTAATCTGTCTCTGACAATACAGAGTAAAACTTTTCATAAAGATTTGAACAAGACCTTGCAGGTGTAATTTCAATTTCTTTTTTTCATCAGTTGAATAAGTGTTGCCACTAAATGTGGCTGTCAGATAAGCCTTTGCTTCCACTGCAGAACAAGCAAGATACCAAAAACTCCACTGTATTTAGCAAAGCCGCTTGAAAGTCCTGTGGGAACATGGCTCTACTGAAATAGTCTAATGATTTAAAATGAATGTTTGCTGAAGTTTCTGTTTTAAGAGCAGGTGCATCCTTGCTCATGTTACACAATTGTTAGCTTTGAACCTTGTCATCCTGATCTTGTTCTTCTGCTTTCTATCAGATATGCAGTTGGTAAGCTAAAGCTCTACACAGATGACAGGAAACATAAATATCCTGCATCCTACATGTCAACTGCAGTTCTCACCTGCACTGAAGTCTGAAAAACAATGCAAAAAAAAATCCCAAAATAACAAAACAATGACTGCACAGGCCTATTTATACAAAATAAATCTCATCACAACTTTTTTTTTTCCCCCTTCATAACAATTAAGTGTGCATTTCTATGGAAAACGAAGTCTTTCAGCATTTCCTTTTACGCCTGTTGTAAATACCTGAATGCAGATCTTTCACTGAATGCTAGCACGGCTTTGGGTTACCAACCATTTGGGAATCAAGTAATTTCAACTGGAGGCAAAACGACTCCAGTTCTGTTGTTCCTAGAGTGGTCTGCAGTAGTACTGTGCACTGCTAACCAAGATCTACTGACTTCCATCCCAGAGAACAGCTGGATTTTAAAGACAGGTGAAGTCATTCTTCTGTAAATTCAGACAATTGGTTTTCAAACATCTCTTACCTTCCTGGACAAAAGCCAGCATATACATGTAGAATACTGGGCCTGATTCAGGTTTTTCAGTTGTGAAATTTCAGTTAGAATATCGGAAATCAGACGCAACTCCTTTGACATCACTGGCACTACACATGTAAAATGGAGCAAGACTGAAGCAACTTTACTACTTTTAAAGAGTATATTACTGTACCTCTTACACTGTAAAATGGCAATCCCATATTCACTCTTTGCTCAATTACTGTCTGCTATATTAAGATTTCTATAAAAACACTTTTTAAGTTATCAGCATCTGGTAAAGGAAGAAAGAACTTAGGCATCAGACGAGTGCTTTATACTGATATTCTTGCATAGAGTATTTCACCTGTGAAGACTATTTTTCTCTAGATCCTCTTAAAATAATAAAAAGCCGCAGCTGTGAGAGAGAGCAACTCTGCAAAAAGTAGCTGAGATCTACAGTCAAATTAATTAATCAGCAAAGAGCTGAACAGGGACATGCCTGGTAGGCAGAGGTGTTTAGTAAGAGGAAATAGCATCAGAAATATCTTTTATTGCCCTAATTTCAGGCTTCCTGTGTATCAAATTGGCTTTAAAGGCTCAAAGCTTATTGGTACATATTTATTTTTTGATCTATCCCCCAAAGAACTGAACTATTCGCTAACTAAGAAGATTTAAAAAAAAAAGAAAAAAAAAGTAGTCATGTACATTATAGAATATCAAACATATTCTCTGCAAAGAGTTCAGGCAGTCTGAGCTGTAAGCCTGCATCATTGCCTACTGCAAAGCAGCAAGTCACATAGACTCCACTGTACAGTTTTTAAAATGACACTTCTTTTCCAAAGGTTACAGCCCTTGCATAATCTTGGGCTATGTTAGACATGAAATGAGGAGAACTAGTCATCCTGATCACCTATGCTCGCCGATACCGACTGCACCATTTTTGAAAGCAAATATGAAGAACTCTGTCTTCAGAACGATTGCCCCCATTTCCCTGGGGACAACGGCTGTCTTGCTCATATGCCCCAGCTCTACCCCACACACTCACACTCCCTTCTTCTAAGAAAGTTTTTTTCATTCCAGTGTTGCCATTTAAAATAACAATCATTTCACACACACAAAAGCATAGATGTTACAGCATGAATCACCTCTTCCCACAGAAGATTGCATGACCATTTGCGAAAAAAGTAGATGCTGTCTCAGGTGAAACCGGAAAGACCACCAGCAAACAAATGCAGCTTCAGTTGCAAAATCCAGAATGTACCACAGGGGAGAGATCTTTTTATCTGAAGCGGGGTTTTTTTTTTATAATTGTATAGATATATAAGCAATAAACATATCTACACATATTACAAAACCTCCACTGATACTGACAAATTAATAAGCATTAACTAAGCACTGATTATGGCAATTTGAAACCTCTTCCCCACTTCTTAGTCTCACAAATGGTGAATCCTGATAAACACCAAATGAAATATGGGGAAGCACTCAGAAACTCAGCTGTTTAAAATTATGTAAGTGTATGTATGAATAAAATGCTTGAATAAACAAACTGGATCATTTCTGTATATACTACATAAGGGAAATAGCCACTGCTTATGTAAGCTATTTGCCTGAGATATTTCCAAAAGTCAAACTGGTTTGTCCTTAACCAATCCTGCATTTTAAGGCTCATGCAGTTACGACCGTGCTTGGCTGATTTATCTTCCATCTGTCTTGCCACTGAGTATTATACTGTCTATAACATCAAAGTTAATGAAAAACAGTTGCAAAATATTGGCATTGCATAGCACTGGGATATTCGGTGGTGCTTGAGGGAGTCAGATATTCCAACTGCTTTTTACTTACTTTGACTCTCCTGACATGGGTCCACCACAAAATGGTTTCTGTCAACAAATCACCGTGGCCAGGATTCACCGCATCTAATTGCACCCACCTAAAAGTTGAAGCCTACCCTAAGTTAGCAATACAGGTTCCCTCTACAACAGAAAGCAATGGGCAGGCAACTTCAGAGGATGAGTCACTGCACGCTAGGAGTGATGTTTAAGGAGAAAGGCTGAATTACCCTCTAGAGATGCCTTTCTCTTTCCATCAAGAGAGAGCCTGGGTGACAAGTTTAGCTTAGACCACCCTCCTTGCCTGTACCAGTTTCACAGCATCTGCAAATACAAAGTTCCAGGGCAATGAGTGTTACTGAATCATTTCTAAAAGTGAACCAGTGACTGTGTCTCTCGACGTGGATGCTACGAACATGGGGGCATTGCAAGCTGACACATGCAAAATTAATGTGCACAGACATTCTCAGCATGGTAGTATTCTCGGACTCATCACAAGTGAATTGATCTAGCAGCACTTCTCAGAAAAAGTAATGTACAAAGAAAGCTCCCAAAAGATCCCGGACAATATCTGTATTTCCAGTGTACTGATGTTTACACCGGAATTCTGCAACAACAAAAAAAGGTCAGACCAAATTCATTCATGCATTGACTGAAGAAGGAAGGTGAACCCAAAGGGAAGTGAGAGTGAAATATGCTGCAGTGTTTCTCACTCCAAAGAGAGATCCCTTTCTTAAGGAGGGTTTGTTTTCATTTGAATTACAAAAAACTTTTTGTGAAGTGGAAGAGAGGCTGGTGCTGCAGAGGGGCCCGTTGTCTCTTCTCTACCATGGCCCTGACCTCCGCTATCCCCTCCTCCCCTCGCTCACAAGTATGTGCATCCTCAGGCAGGTCAGAAGAACCCCGTTCATTTCAGGGCCCAACAAAGGCTACATTTTTCACCTTTGAAATCCTTCAGGACTGTTTTCTACTAACTTCTTCATATCTCCAATACCCTGTCTCTCTTGACTCCTCCTGATGCTCTCCCTCCTCTCCAACACTACCCCTAAATCACTTTGAATATAATCTCATTACTGTAGATTTAAAAAAAACCCCTTTTCTCCTTTGCAGACCCACAGCTTAAGCATGCCTTTCTGCAAATATCTACTAACCCTGTATGACTTTTTAATAGCAACAGAAAATGTATTTGTTTGGTTTTTCAAAAGAGCTTAAGTTATGTGCCTAATTCTCTCAAGTCTTTGGAATATTCTCCCTTTTATTGGCCTCTTCATGTCTTTCTCCCTGTTCTACAATCATGAGATGATTTTTATCATCTTACTGCACCGTGGAACTCTTCAAAATGCTTTCAGGACATAGTTTGTTTGAATAGTGTGTTTTACTTCATTCCCCTTTTATGTAAAGGAATGAATCCTGACAAGTCTGTGTCTGCTTACCCTTTATGGTACTTTAACAAAAGTTTGCTTCAGGAGTAAGGGCCCAGTAAAGAACATAAAAATATTTCAGGATTTGACCCATATTACTTACATTCACTATGTCCATAACAGAGAGAAGCCTGCAGACTGCAACCAGTTCCAGATTAGTGATGTCTCCAACTATGAAGATCCTACTACAGAAAGTTTAATCAGGTTTCAGGCTCTACACAGCCACTCCTTTTTCAAGAGGGAGGTAGAAGCATCAGAGTGACTAAAAAAAGGTCAAGTGGTCCCCCAAAATAGTAAAGTCCAGATGCTGAATGTAATTGTAGCACAAATTGGAATTTCTTCAATTAATATTTCAAGATTCCAATCTAAGCTAAAGAACTTTGGTATCAGAAAGATTATTCTCTCCCTTTTTGCTCTTTCTCTTTCCAGTGATGGTGTCTTAATACATTAAACACTAAATAGACAACACAGAGAAAAACTTTAAAATGAAATCTAGTATCATTAAAGTCCATGGAATTTTTTACATTAGTTGCGACACAGACTAGGATTTCACCAGTGTTATCTCCTCAGCAGATAATGATCATAGAGAACAGATAAAAGCTTAAAAAATGGTGAATCTTGTCTTACATACTCAGTTTCTGTATATGTGTAATGAGCTGATCATTTCAGAGCCACAAAGTTAACACTTTTACTTCAAGTGAATGGTCAGGCAGAGAGTGCCAAAATGTGCAGGGGTGCAAGCCCCATAAACCTCACTGATTGGCATGTGAGCAGACCCACCCGACAACCTGGCCCTTAGTCTTCCAACTGAGTTCACGTGACGATATTGAATAATATCAATTTTCAAGCTTAGATTGAATCTCTGAGCCAACTGAGGCAGACCAGTTCAGCTTACTGCCATCAGGTGCACTGACACTTGTTCTAAATTACATTGTGAATCTACACTGGGCCCAAGTACCATGATCTCAGGTGACCCACAAACTTGATCTACATTGCAAACCATGTAACAAAATCCCAGGATCCTATTTCACTAGGAACATTTTGTCTATGCCCAGCTGATAGGTACTTAGAATCTCATAAGCCAGTTTAGCATCAGACTTTGGATCTAAATAGTGAGATTGCTTCTGTGGGTGTCCTCCTGAGGAGATGTCTAGCTGACCGCAATTCATGTGTATGTAAGTGGCTAACAAGCTGAATGAACGGTATTCCGGGCACTAACTTACACATGCAGGGTTTGTATCAGGTTATGTACCAAATCAAACCCTCCAATGCATGTATAACGTATAAATATTTGTGCTTGATTCTTAAGTTTAGAAGGACCCGAGTGCAAGCTGCCTGAACAGAACTGTACCTTCTCAACTGATACAATTCAGTGCTGCGTAAGAACCGATCAAAAGGTCAAAGCTGGACATTTCGCCTTAGAGAGGTCCTTGGAAGTATTTGCATCAGATCTCCTTATGCACTCAGAGGCTGCCTGTTAATCAGTCTTCATAGCTGAGGTAAAATGGGAAGCATTGAAATCTGCAGGTGCCTTATCCAGAAAACTAGTATTCGAATTGGCAGCAGCTACTAGAAATCCCAGTGAAACTGTCCTGATTTCCCGATTTCAGGCGTATTGGCCACCAGATTTTAGGCAGTGAGTAGTAACAACTGCATTTGAGAATCTCCATGCAGGTATACCAGACACAGGTGCAGTCACAGGTCAAGGGACTTAAAATTCCAAAGTTATTTCTAGTTTCGGAGACTATCCTGGTATCTGCCTGTGCAGCAACCGCAGTCAGCTCCCTCAGGCTCCTTGCAAGCAGCAGTGTCCGTACGGGCTCCCTGGCTGGCACTGTAAATTCTTATGGAACTTCTCCTCCTTCATAACCAGCAGCCAGGGCTCTGGTGCAGCACGCAAGCGTTAGCATTCCCGGCCTTTGGAGCTTGAAATTTCCCGCTGGGAGAAATCTGCTTAAGTGCCTGTGGTGTGACAACGGGGAATGCAGCTTTCCGTGGAAGCAGTACAAACTCCACAAAAGGCTGTGACATTCTGGGATTCTCACCACTGGAGCCTAAGGAGAGTGGCTGTTTCTCTGTAGCCTGTGAAAGGTTTTCAGAAACTCCAAATGCATGGAAAAATATGTGATTTGGTGAAAAGGAGTAGAATCCCAGAAAAGGAAAGAGGGAGGGGAAAAAAGAGGGAACTCTGACTGGCCTAAACCTTTCCTGTTAAAGGCGGGACGGGCTGATGTCCATGGAACGGGCGGCGCTCTCCCCCTCCCACCCGAGCACACCAGGTAACGTGTGGTTCATGAGCTTGGGCTGCTTTCCAGAAGCGAACAGCACGTCAAGCTCTCCCTGCTGTGAATTCTCCCACCTCATAAAACCAGCAGTTAGGCTATGTTTTTGTGAGCTAAGGGATCAACCTTCTGCAGGTGAATGGAAAGGAAAATGAATCCCAAGAAGGGTGCTGATCTGAGTTTTCATCTTTCCCACGCAAAGGCCGCAAGGCAGTCTGACGCGTCACCCCCCCCGAAATCAATGAAAGAAAAGTTTAATCTCCAATTTATTGTCTTTATACGAACGGGTTGGTTAGGCTATGCTACATGTCTTCTGAGAAAAGAAAGTGTCTGTTTACAGAGATACCCATTTCTATATGTTGACTACATATGAAATTGTATTACAGACAAATATTTACTAATTCACTAAAGAATAATGCTGTAAAGAAGAATGAAAGGTCCCTGGTCTCTGGTCAGACCACCAAACTCTCCGTAAGTATGTACAGGGAATAAGTTTGCAAAAACTACCCAGCACTTAATGCACCTTTTCTATCCAAGCACTCAGGCTTTTTCACTCAACTTTGATTAAAAAAAACCCCCAAAACAACAAAAACATAGAACAAAAAACCCACAACAAACAAACAAAAAAAACCCCCAACCCAAAACCAGGGAGTTTTGTCTGGTTTCAGCAACACCATAATTTCACCTCAGGAGAGGTATTTCCAGGCAACATGGCAGGAAATATTTCAACATTTGACTAAACCTAACTAGTCAAAAAAGCTGCTAATTAAGAGTTGGGGATTTTCTTTTGAAAGAAACACAATGTATTTATACTTCCTACCACAGAAGAGAAAGGAACACAGCTTCAGCGCTGTCACTTTGCGTGTGCTTCACCCTCAGTCGGAGCTCACACCCAGCCGCCGATGGTGCTTGCACGCAGAGAAAGATGGGTTGCACACACAGCTGCACCTTGCAAACTCTGCCTTGATGTATTTGCAATTATTTACACACAGAAAAAGGGGAAAAAAAGAAAGAGCGTCTTTCACATGTTGGTTTAAAAGAGGAATTAGAAAAATTAACCTCACAAGCACATTTTTCGTCACTAGCCCTCCGCAGGAACAAACAGTTCAGCTGATGAAAAGCTGCTTGCTGAGAGTATAGCAGCTGATCTGAGCTAGTTTCCGAACTGAGCCCAACCTAACAACTTCTGCACCATTTTAAAGCGTGCACCATCTAACTGCAGCTGTTCATGGTGATGACAGTGTTTTCCAGCCATCTTTCCTATCCTGGAATAAAGTAGTAAGCAAAGACTGAACTGGGCAAACAGGCAAGAGAAAATCCTCAATTAATTATGAAACATGATATCAAAATTTTAACCAAACCAGAAATCTCCCTGAAGGCAGCCAATGTCATTTATGGGCCTTGCTTTTTTCCCTTCTCCTTCCCAAACAGCATTACACCCCTAAGCCCTACAGAGAAGCACAAGCCCACTGTAGCGTGGCCTGGAGCCACCCTCTGCCCACAGGGCGCCTCAGAAACATCCTCAGAGGCCGCCTTCATGTCAGGGTTCCTGCCCGGTTTTACAGACTTCGAATATTTGGGCTTTCAGAAAAAGCACCAGTTTGGGGTGCCTAGTCAGACCTAAATTCTTCACGGCATCCAAGAGCCAAGAGTAACCTCTACCATTCCTTCTCAGACGAGTGGAAAATTCGGCCATTTTACCAGGTCAAAGAACTAGACAAGAACACAGTCTAAAAATATCGCCTGCCCTACTGCCCCAAGCCAGCCAAAGAGCTGGGTTTCATAGTTCCCCTTCACGTACATTATTTTGTGACAGACTAAAGAAAAGCTCCCTCTCATTGTGGCACTTCTCTGCACACATGTTCTTGCAGAACACAATCATATCACACACAGTCTTAAACCCCAGCTTCCTCTGAATCAGAGCAAAGAATTAGACCATTATATCGTAAACATAAAGGGGAAGTTGAGAGAGAGTGAAGCTTGCTAGCAGACCCTGAACTGCATGGCTCCAGCAAGCAGATCGCCTTCCCCAGCATTCCCATGGCCTCTGACTTGTTTTGAATGTTGGCGAGGACAGACTAGTACGGCCCGGGAACGTGTGAGGATGGACAGGGCTCTCTCAGCTGCAGGCTGTATTAAAAGGTCATCGTCACTTGGAGCTTCCAAGAACTGACAGGTCAAATGTCTTGTGCCGTCTTGGGAGGGTGGTGTTGCAAGTGGGCTAACAGTTCTGTTTCTAATTTATGTATACTCTAGAGCAAAGCTAAAAATGTAGCTTTGGTATCCATTTGCTCTTTCTTTACAGAGGTGCAAAAAGATGGAAAAACTTAAAAGGAATTACTGAAACTTTAATTTTACTAGAAGTGGCTTTGTGATCAAAACAGTTTGTTCAAAGTATTCTGATGTTTTTAAATGAAAAACAGCTAAAATTTGAGTCCCCTTCATCTGAAGTCAACGGAGTTACATTGCTGGGAGACGTGAAGCACATCTCTCCAATCCAGCTTATGTTTCTGCGACCTGCCCTCTCCTCAGTAACACCACAGGTTTCTCCCTTGCATTGCAGAGAGAATGATTAAAGCAGCCCTTTCACCAGGATAGTCCTCTGAACACTGGAACAACTATTTTTAATGCAGGTACTTTGTATCTGCAGAGCTGGAGCTACAATTGAGCTACGGCTTTGCCCACCACCCCCATCCAGCTGTAGGAATTGTCCCTGCTAAGAAAATAAGTAAAGGACATTGACCACACCACCTACGTGCCAGTGCCCTGACTGATGCATTTAGCAGTCCATTCATTCAGGCTGCCATTTTCTCAAACATTTTCCCCTCAGCTGCCTCTTCGTGAGAGGTTGAATAGTAGCACCTACAGTCTAGCCAAGAACCTCACACAAGGAGTTCCCGTTGGAGCCGATACTCCTGCCGTTCATCCTATCTGTCAATGCAGCAGCTCCCCATCCAAGTTCATCGTCAGTCACCTCAGACACCGCTGGCACTACTTCCCCCAATGACCCATCTCTACCAGTCCAAAGAACAAACCTCTAAATATGCTGCCAAAGCCCAGGTCCATGCTGGGCCAAAGCAAATAGCTTATTTAACACTTCATCCACCACGTTTACACACTGGATTGAATTTAGCCTTTGCAAGAGTCCTAACCGCATCTGTGAACTCAGCTGATTGCCAGTTACTGAGTGCTCACACATAGCAGGGCTTTTATTTGTAATAAAATATTTAGAGTGGAAAAACACCCCAGAATTTAATAAAAGCAACAGTTGCAGATTGCCAATGACTTGTGGTGCATCTATTCAGATGCTCGGAATTCCCTACATAAATAAAGCTGGACTTTCAAGTTCTGCCAATTAAAGAAATGCCTGTTTTAACTCAGTTTTGTATTAAAACAGTAACCAATTTTACTTATACAAAATAAAGTGTGAGGTCCTGGATTGTAAATAGGCTCCATTTGTGGATGTATTTTCACACAGTTACTTTGCCTAAATAGCTGACTGTTCAGAGAAAAAACACATCCAATTTGCATACCCAAGCACAACTGCATAAGCCAACTTAAAGGCAAAACGCACATACAAATTTTCATCTGGTTTTTAAAGTGTTGGTCATTCCCATAGGAAATACAATAGATATAAAAGCTTTTCAGAATATGTGTTTATAAAAATTACCCTAAAAGCTTACAGAGGCTTTTGTAGAGAGTTTATTTCAAGCCTTCTTGTACAGTGAAGATCCCAAAAAATGAATTCTGGATGCTCCATCAACTATCACCTCAATATAGGATCCTTTATTAAAAAACTTCTTTGTTTTTATTTGAGCCATGTACCAAGTTAAGGAACTGTGTTTAAATGCACTACAGATGGTGGATAAAGCAGACACAGGAGTAAAAGTAGGACTGCAACTCTTCCACAGCCCAAGCAGGGTTGCCTGCTCTCTGTACTCCGGGGAACCACTCGTCTCTGACCTGGAAAGAGCCCATCTTCCTGTTTCAATCCATTGACACGGAAAGCTGTCCTGTGGTTTTCTCCACCCTAGGTATTAAAGAAGCAACACAAGATGGAAATAAGGGCATGATTCCACAGGCAATTACACCAACCACTCCCTGGCTGCACATTCCTATTTCCTACCATGTACCAACATTGTTGGTTATATGTCCTGGTCTCAGCTGGGATGGAGTTCATTTTCTTCCTAATAGCTGGCACAGTGCTGTGGTTTGGATTTAGTTTGAGAATAATGCTGATAACACGCTGACGGTTTAGCTGTTGCTGAGCAGTGCTGACACCAGGCAAGGGCTTTTCAGCCTCCCATGCCCTGCCAGGGGCACAAGGAGCTGGGAGGGGGCACGGCCAGGCCAGCTGCCCCAACCTGCCCACAGGGCTATTCCATACCATACGGCGTCACGCTCCGTATAGAGACTGGGGGGGTTGGCCGGGGGGCAGCGATCGCTGCTCGGGGCCGGGCTGGGCATCGGTCAGCGGGTGGTGAGCAATTGCATTGGGCATCACTTGTTTTGTATATTCTTTTATTGTTGTTGTTATTATTATTATTATTACTTTCTCTTCCTTTCTCTTCCTCTGCTATGCTATTAAACTGCCTTTACCTCAACCCACGAATTTACCTTTTCTCCCCCACCCTACCGGGGGGAGGGTGAGCGAGCGGTTGTGCGGTGCTTAGTTGCTGACTGCAATTAAACCACAACATTATGCAATTAGGCAATTGCAGCCTGACTGCAGCCGGCGGCCGTAACTCAAACAGCCAAACACTAACAACACAAAAATTAAGTAATTCCCTTACAGCCACCTTCTCTTCCTGAACTGCCTCGTTGCCCACTCACCTGAGCATTACTGCTAATATACGTCAGCAAGTGAAACACAAACCTGAGCTGTTTAAGCTACTGCACCCACAGCTCTCTTCGTGTTTTCTAAAACTTACCCTGGAGAGCACCCATCTTTCACTAGAACGTCCTAAGCTACTCAAGTTAAACTGGGGAGACAGTGAGGATGGGACTGTAATGCTTGGTCTAAACTGGAGTTTAGATTTATGTCCTGTCTTTGAAGCCTGGTATAGCCCAGCAGAGCAAGACAGTTGATTATTCTGCATGCATCAAGCCCAAAGAGGCAGAACTTGCTACACTAATCTACTATTGTGCACACTTCCAGACTATAAAGTAAGTAACAGAGGCTTAAGGGTTTCACTGTAACATCCTGTGGCTAACACCCTGCTGGAGTGTGCATGAGAAGAAGTGTTAATTGATGGCAAGTACATGTGAGCAAGAAGCATGGCTTGACATTCAGGGAGGGAGAAGTCACAGGGTTTTTGTCAAAAATTTTCAAAAGCAAGGACACGTGGCTCCAGTGTCAAGCCTTCTCCATCCATCCATCCACTCAAGTACAGAGAGCTGCTTTCATTTCAGCACTGTGGCTTTTTTCCTGTTGAAATGGCAGCCTGCTTGTCCTTAAACTAAAACAAGTAACAGGCAGTTCAGCAGTGATGAAGCTACAAACAAAACACGGTATCTGCCTCTCAGCAGTCTAAGGACCTTCCCTGTACTTAATAAACTTCCCCACTTTATTTTATACAGTGCCACCTGTTTCGTTTTCCCTGTTGTTTTTTTTTTTTTTTTCTTCCCCCCAAAGGGTACACAAGCCTTCTCGACTTTGGGACATGTCTCACTTTGTATCCATTAAGTCGGAGCACAACGCAAAAAGAGTCAGCAACTCCCGATGCATGCTTCCTGCTTTCCACATTTAAGCACAGGAAAGACTTGGGAGACATAACGCAGATCTTGCCTACACTGAGGGATTGGTTTTGGTCATGACCATTAGCAGCCATACCCCAAGGCATCCCTCTTGCTTTACCCTAACGTATACAGGAGAAACTGCTGCCAGCCTCAGCTGGCGCTGGAGCAGCTTACTCTGGGTTTGTGAGGGAAGCCAGTGCAGTCAGGAACTTTTGCCACTCTGCAGAGAGTTTGCACTGGTGCAGCTTCGTGTCTGCTCAGCAATGGCTGTGAGCTGGGCAGAATCATGGCCTCGGTGTGCCCAAAGGTGTAACTTCTGCTGGATGTCTGGGGATGAAAGCTCAGCCAGAGGGAAAATACTCCCTGCTAGTCTCCCAGACAGGAAGCAGAAGGGAAGCAAAATGAGAAATAACCAAAAAAATCTTCAGGGCACTTAACGGAACCTTGAAAAACCAATACACAGCTCTGACACCAACATTCCTGACAACATAAAACCAGCCATGCCAAAGAACAGCGGCTTGCTCTTGCTGTCAGCCGCCCACTAAAGACAGAAAGTAGGCGATACAAAACACCGAGAAACCACAGCAGGAAGTAATAAGCATAGGATGTCACAAGAAGTCTTTGTATTTATTTTACTTATTCTTTCATTCCCCTCCAAAAAAACCTAAAACCTCCTTAAGGGCAATGCACATGCCTGCATGCTCTCCTGAAAACACCTCACAACTGAAAACACATCACCATGATAGCGAGGTGCCTGTGTGTGGCTCCATTCTGATGCTTGCTCTCTTTTCAGTCTTGATAAAAATACGGTCTGTCATGCTATGAGTGCCTCTAGATTTGAGCAGAACCTCTAAGAAGTCAGCATTACAATCTCTTTGTATATACCTGACAAGGTGGCTGTTTTTTTTTCTTTTGACTTTTTTTCCCCCCTGTAGTGGCACAGTCCTGGAGGCCATACGAGATACCTCAATGGGAAATGGCTGCTGCCTGCTCTAAGACTTTTCCAGTGACTCCTGGCTCTCTCCAGCTAGGAATCCAAACATCTGTTAGCTTCACTTACTGCTCTGGAAAGTAACATAAGGCAAGATGTGATTACCCACAAAAGTCTATATGCTATTTTTTGTGTTATGACTTCGAGTAACTGGAGTGGAAAACAGTAAAAGCCAAGCATTTTATTACTGCTTGCTAGATACAGATACTGTATAGAGCTTCTTTATTTATTAAAGACTACTTTAAAGCTATACATGCCCATACAGTTTCAAAGATCAGTGCAGGTGGACTGGTTGCACTAGGGGATCTTCAGTGAGCATCCATCCCACAAGTTTGCGTGAACGACAAACAAGAAAACTGGGTGACAAGAAAAACATGCTGTTACTTCTACGCAACTCCATCAAAACGAGAGAACTTCCTGAGAGAAAGACAAGGAGAGGTCACCCATCATATTGATCAAAAGCAAACACTCTCTTTCAAAGAAAGAATCTACAAATTCTTCAGCGTGCCAGCGCTGTATCGCAGCCATGCTGCTTGAGCCCTTCAGCACTACAAACAGATGAAGAGGGCAGCATACTACTTCCTACGTGGGGATTTCTCTCCAATAACATAAAACCAAGGCTCAACCTGGGATGTACACATTAGAGAGATCCTAAGCCATTCTTAAGAGGAAGAGCCGTCCAGCCTCTCTCCCCTCTCCTTCCCCTGCTGGTTTACTGTCTCTCCCTGTTCTGACAAAGGGCTTGGTGCTCTCCGAACTCTGCTACCGAATGCCAGTAGTGTAAAAACACAAAGTCTGAAATGCCATTTTGGCATGCAAAGGTGTCACCAAAATACGTACTCTTTGTTAGTTTGAAAAGCTGCGTTGGACAGATGGAAGGACACATTAAGGGTAATTATCAACACAGATGCACAGACTGAGACACCACAGACAACGCGAATTACTCCGTACTCGCTGTCTGTATTGACTCTCGCTTAATTGGTTGCTCTTCCCTCCTTGGCACCACGTAATAAGGATCAATCTGTTTCAAATGCACGTGCTGATTGAACTGGCATAATTCTACAGAATTAAGGAGTGTTGACCTCAGCCTTAAAGGTGACAGGTCCTTTCCTACTGATGGGATTTCTGGCTCGTTATCATAGTGCTAATTTGCATAGCTTTCATCATGCCGCTCCTGATGCCTTGTCAATTACTGAATGTAGAGGCAGGCCGGTACCTCATCTTTATCTTATCCCTCGCCCCGGAGCTGCCAGCAATGCTTCTAATTACTGAAGAACTGTCACAAGCCAAACTTTATCTTTAGGGCAGAACTCTTAAGGGAATGAACCACGCACACAAGGATGCCAGCAATCTTCTAAGATGTAACCCGTGACCCTGGATCCAAGGTCCTCCTCTGCATTACAGTGCTGCTGGCACTTTACACGGGAGGCAGGAAAATAATCGCAATGACTGTTCAGAATCTAGGTGATTAATTATAGTCCTGTACTTACAAAACCTTCCCATTATCCTAGCATTCCATTCAAAATCTGTTGCTTTTAATTAAATAACATGATAACTTTACTACTATAACAAATAACATTAAGCCTTATTCCCCAAATGAACTAGAGCAATTTCTAGGAAATGCCTTTCTTCTATCATAGAAGATGCTGACATTTTTTATTTTCCAAGTATTTTATTTAATTCAGAGAATTAATTCTTGAGATACGAATGCTGAAGCCACAAAATAACCACAGAGTTATTACAGGAAAGTCTCTTTTAAGTGCTTCTTGATTTTATCTTTCCTATAGAAGCTTAATAATTCACTATTAATTTGCAAGGGAGGGATGATGTGGTTCAAGCAAACTCTATGCAAAATATTAGAATAATTCAAAGCCCTCTGTAAAATAGAACATTGATCATATTAAAATACGTAGAAATAGAGTCTTTTCAGGTAATTATGAGAGAAACTTCGACCAGAAACTGGATAACAAAGTACAAAAAAAAAGAAATCATAGTACAGCTGGGCATGGACAAAGGCATGTTACAGATACTGAAGTCCACTGTTCTCATCAAAATAGCTTCATAATAGCTATATACATGTTTCACATTGAAATCACAATTATCCAAAACAGCCTGTTAAAGCACAAGTGACGATTTCCTTCCCAGAATTCAAACTTCTTTCCTTCAGCCTTTTCCAGAAACAGCAGAAGGAACAATGGAGAATATGGGTGAAGGAGAAAGGCAGACCTGTAAAGAAGTGACGGAGGTGAATAGAAGGCTAACTTTTCCTTACAAAATTTCACATACTGCCCTGAGATAATATAGCACTGGACTGTGAACTAGTCTACATCTCAGTGGAGTGACTTCAGAGAACCCTTGCTTAAAATTTAGAACGTGCCCAAATGTTGTCCTAGAAAGTATTAATTAATTTTGACCAAAGCCAGAATTAGATGCTGTCTTTGACATGATAAAAAAAAGTTATGGTGCCAACATGAGCAGTGCCCAGGAACATACGCACATCCCTTGCCAAGATTTCTATATGCTCCATTGTTTCTTTTCTTGCTCTTTGATAAATCCAGTTATAACATCCTTGCTTTTGGGTTTACAATATGTGACAGGATGTTTTGTTCTAGTTTAGTGGCATGAGGAAAGCAAATGCATCGCTTCTATATCAGAAAGTAGTTGCTGTCCTGATGGGACAGTCTCTTCCCAGGCCTCATGAGGACAGGAAACACAGCCCACACTGGCTCCAAGTCGTCAGTTCATGGAGGTCTCTTTAAAGGCAGCAGACACACTGGACTGCTCTATGCCTTTTGGTTCACATTACTCCAAGATATGCTCTTGGGTTTAAGATCTGGCAGGATCTGTTCCTCTTGGTCTTGGTGCCTCTGCATTCTCTTCATTTGGATCTCCCAATTTCATGCTCAGCGCTCACCACCTTCCTCTTTCTCAGAAAGACATTTAATGTGGGAACTCTCTGTCAGTAAGACAATGTGGGACATGGCTTGCACCTCAGAATGCAAGTCACAACTGCTAAAAAAGGATTTCCATTCTATACAAACCAAAATACCTATGACTTATACCAAGGCTTATGGTTTTTTGTATTAACAAATACACAAACATGTACACATCTTCAGTTCCTCTAGCCCTCTCTCCACTTTCCCTCTCTTCAGTTGCCCAAGACTTTTGTTTGGGTAACGAATTTCACAGGAAGGATCAAGAGACTTTTTTTTCATTTGTTTCTCTCCTAAGAGCCCAGCTTATTCTTACCCTTTGTGTTTCTTGTGTATTGTTTCTAGAGACTTCAGCTTCTTAAATCAGCGTGACTAGCCCAACAGAAGGGAATTACTTCACCCCCTGCGAGAATACACAGGATTGTTTAGAGAAGAATATTTTTGCATTGATGAAAAAGTCATTGTCTTTCAGTGCCAAGGGTTAATTTTTATTGTTCTCTAGTCACAATCTATTCACTGTTGTTAAATTTAAACACAGAACGACAAACTAACAGCACCCAAATTTAAATCCCACCGATAAAATGTTGCCACTTGTAACCTGGAATAAGCTACATACAACCCACAGTAAATGACTTCAACTTCTCCACTTGCATTTCCTCATTTATAAAATGGAAAGAGCATCATTTGTCTGCATCATCACTGTGACAACATAAATGTTATACAGATTTAGCCAAAGCCTATCCATCCTCTCTCTTACAGTGGCAAGGAGCAGCTGCTTAAGGAAGTATAAGAAAGCAAGTACAAACTGCTCATTCCACCAACATAGTCTCCTGGCTTCTGATATTTTCTGGAGAGGACATTCACATCATAACATTTACTACTCACCAGGGAACCTCTTCTCCATGTACTTGGCAGCCAGGTTTGGGGGATTAGTTGCTTTCATGTGTGAAATATAGGTGAAATTTTATCAAGTCAATGGGGCACTAGGTATGTCATTGAAGTGAATAGTTCACTCCTAAGAAAGCCTGAACTCTGACAAAGTCTCTATTATTCTGTTTCCTTTACCATCTATGACCTGGTCCCCATTGGGGTTTTTATGTGCTTTCTTTTCTAATGAATATTAGATTTCCATGAACAGTTTTCCATTTACTGCATTACCATCTTTTTTTTTTTCCACATTTGACTTATTTTGTATATATAAATATTAAAAAACACATACGTGTATATATGCTTTTAAACTATGTCAAAGCTGTAGGAACTATACTAGACGGTAAGCTGAGAGTCATTAGAGAAACAGGATATGAATAAGTTAAACCATTCAGAGAAACCATCATGACAAGAAAGATCCTTGTGCAGAGCTGCCCTTAAATTATGAGCAGCAGAGAAACACAAACAGAGCAGTCTTGTGACAAAATTCGTACTGACTTGAACACAAGCCATGGCCGTGACCACCTGTGATCACTGGGCGCTGGATATAGAGGCTGGACAATTAAAAACGGAAGCAAACTTGTCATGAAACGTAGGCCTCAGAGGATTACAAAGTCAAGCTACAAACAAGCAGCAGGACTAGAATTACAGTCCAGCCGTTCTAATCACAGAGCTGCTCCAGTCTCCAGTTAGCAGTTTTTGTTTTCAGCTACTTATGTTCTTAAGGGCCTGGTTTAAGATACAGATTTTGGAGTAGATATAACCAGAAGTCCCTCTAGTTTTAATTTCTTCTGGCACCCTGGCATAAAAGAAACCCAGTAAGGGAACACGAAAAAAGGATCCAAGACGACAGACTAGAAAACTCACATCCTAGCAATGGATAAAGCATCAGATTTTAGTTGGGAGTGGGGTGGGGATCAAAAAATGCACTTCCAGGATAACATGAGGGAACCCAATCAGGGACAGCAGAGAGCTACTCTTAACTTCACGAATGGACACAAAAATATACATCTTCTATTAATGGAGCCGTCTTGCACATAAAGTACCTTCTATTCATGACAGCCGCCATCAATTTTTCATGGAGCAGCTTAAACAGTCCTTCAGAAAGCAGGTACCAGAAAGCTGCTTGATGACAATGTGGAAGTTGAGCTCTTCAAAACTACTCCATAATCAGCAAAAGATTAAATCCATCAGCTTATACGTTACGAGGTATACCACTGAGGTATGTACCACAGAAGCATCTAAAGACACTGGCATATACACTTAAATCATTTCTCCTTACCATTCCACTCACCAAGAACAATTAAGAACACTTAAGTCTAACCTGCACTATTATTTTTCCATTGCAGTACCTTCAGGATGGAAAGCCTCTTAGAGGTAAAAATGGTATCACTGAACTACATAGTGATAGAAGCCGATACGGCCGAACTGCAAGGCAATAGAAGTTATCTGCCTAAAATGTGCAGGGAAATGCTGCTTTCCTTAAGGGGAACCTTCTTTGCTGACTCTCACCTGGCATTCAAGAACTAAGAGCACAGTTTCTAAAAAAAGCCTCTCCTATGTGCCACTTCCTTTTGAGTCATCACATCTGTCACTGACACCCTTCAACTTCAGCAAAAAAAGTAGTAATGAAGGAAGAACATTGTCCAACTGTTTTCCTGCAAAAAACACATCATGTTAACAGATTTAAAAAGATTCACTCACATATACTAGTGTAGGCTACCCTCTATCCCATAAGCTACAGAATAAGTGGTTAAAAGACATACACTATTGTCCAAAGGCTCATTATGGTGACCATTAACTATGGGAAGGGCTATGCCAGGTAATACCAGTGAGTCAGGATGTTTTAAATGCTCAGACTCACCAGATAAAAATTCAATCATCATAAAATCTCGCGTCCTATCTCAGCATGTTCCAGAGACAATTCTGTGACTAGCTGAGTATCTCACAAGTTTTTCTTTCCATGTCCTGCATTCTATCGTGTTACGTTTTTCATAGTTTTTGTAGGACATGCACTTACAATTGGCTCTTGTAAATCATCTTGCAGGATTGACAGATTGCTTCTGAACTGGCTACATGGACATAGAAGTAGCATTTTTTTCTGCAATACGCCCAAACCCTCTACACAATGTACACCAGAAATGACAAGTCTCTCAGAGAGATTTACAGCTTCTTAGTATAAAGCAGGTGCTCTTAAAATCACTGGTTCTACAATATCTCTGGGCTCTTATTGATACCAGCAACATGCTGGCTGCTAAAACCAAAAGCCAACTATACTCTTTTCTCGATGAAGTGTACCAGTGGTAGGATAATGTGGTATCAAACTCCAGCCACATCTTGTTCCACTGTAATGAAGACGGAAATATCTTATCTGCAATCTAGGTGGAGAACAGAAGAGATAAAAGCAGGTATCATTACTCAGAGGTAATACCAGCTGCTGGAATGACTCTGTGCTTTGTATTGACACTCGGGGAATTACTTAAATTCCATGACAATGCAAAAACAAAACAAACAAACGAAAAATTTCCATTTCTTTTGAGTCTGTCAGAGGTACTCAATGCATTTTACAAAAATGTTTTCACAGCCCCGGGGCCCGCTGCAAAAGGATTTCAAAGCACAAACACAATAATAACAACAAAATAATAAGAGATACATGTTGCTCTTCAAATAAGGTACAGAAAATTAAAACAGTTTGGCAAAATAAACAGTTATGTCTATTACAGAGATCAGCATGGACCCCATCAGCCTGACAATTACAAAATATGAAAGAGGAAGAAAGGTGATATCCTCCTAGCATATTCTTTCCCTATTTGGCCCTGCGCAGAAAACCAGTGAAATTATTGTCCTTGTTAAGAACTCGGACCATCTACTCTGAATAGCTGCAAGACATTTTATTCATTGGCGCATCACTGAGGTATCAGCTCTTCTGGGCTGCTACTTCTGTTATTCCACCTTCACGGCTCTACTATAGGAGTTGGGGTTTTTTAGCTGCAAGTGGTTCCACGCTAAGTTTGTAACAGGAAAACATAGGGCTTGCTCTCCAATGGCGAAATCTATCCTCAGTACAATATTCTGCAACAGAATACTCATGGGCTTACATGTTCATATTAAGGGGAAGCGATTATTTCAAAAGAGAGAGGTCTTCTGCTCCTCAATAAATTTGTAGAATTCTGATTCAGCTTTTATTATAATTATTTATTATGCTCATAAATTTAGCATTTATTATGAAGATTGCGTAGACATCTGTATGAATTCTCATCATCACCATCAGCCTCACAACTTATTAACATTTCTTTTTAAATCAACGATAGCAAAATGCTTAGTTATTTGACAAAAACAGTAAACCTCAAGGAAAGTATCAAACATCAGAGTCATTTCCCTTCTAACAGAAAGGGAGAGAAGGGAGTGAGCATGAACTTCAGCATTTCCAGAATGAAGTAAAAGTAGCTGAAATCATTTGGTGAAAATTCTGCTCAGAGAAATGCATCTCCTGCAGGAAGACCTGATGGACAGATACATTTCCAATAAAAGCTCTAAATATATGTTTCTTTTTAAAAAGTAAGAAGGATCAAAGACAGAATACAATTTTGCAACCTATACAGTCTATTTTCCTCCAGCAGTGAATCTTTATATCTTTGTGGATAAGGTTTTTAAATAATACAAATCCAGAAAAAATTACACTAACAATGCCAGAGAGGAACTAGCATCCCAGCGAAGCCAGTTTTGTGAACAACTACACCTTCAACAAGCAGGAACAGGACTGCTTTCTCAGAACTCAAAAGCAGCGAGAGAATGAAATTAAGGCCTGATGACCAAAAAAACCAGACTTAATCTTCAAGACGGAGCCTGCGGTCAATATTATTTTCGATTGCATGACGTTCAGTTATTTTTTTTCCCTCTTTACTCCCTGTGTTCACATATCTCTGAGCTTCAGTGCTGAAAATGTAACTACAGAAATATGGGAACATCACAAAAAACAAAACAATAATTCATGCAATTTTGAGTCAATTTTGCAACTGAGAAAAGTCCAAAGAGGCTTTAACTAGAAGCCACTGAACTCTTGAATACTTATCAAAATTCTAAACCTCCTTAGCTCATCCAGTCAATGTAAAGAATTATTCGTACACAGGTCTACACTGGTTTAATTAAATTAGTAAAAAACCTTCACCAAGCCAAAACTAGTGTTTCACCACTTGGGTTGCTGAGGAAGCTAAGGCTAAGGGTTTGCAAAGGTTTAGATTTGCTGATGCACTGATCTGACTTTGGCAAATACTGGACAATTGGCAGGAAATAACATCGTTAGCACTGAGGCCAGAAGCGAGGTAGTTACAGTAACCGAGCTGAAGCAATCTCTCATATCTAGACTTTACATGACGACGAAGTATGGTATTTCTCAGATGCAGGGAACAGACAGTATTTTGACCTGGCTGCTTTAAAGGGATTTAGTTAAGCAGGTGCGAACCTCTGTGTAGACGCTTTGATTTCTATGGAAGTATCTTACATCGGGTTAGTTTTAAACTCTTCCCAGTTGATCTAAGCTAAACTGCAAACAACCACTGCTGCGGGAGGTTTGCCTAAGAGTAGTGATGTTGTTTAAAATCACTTCCTGGGTTACAGGAGCACATCTGCTTGTGTAAACAGGGATTAAAGTGTCAGTCTGCGTGTAAGGAGAAAGAGTGGCAGTCAGAGGTTGGGAGGAAACAATGCAGGGAAGAAATGAGTATTTTTTCATACAGGGCTACATGAAAATGATAAAAGAAGTCACAGTCCAGCTCTACCCATCCTTTCAACGTCTGCTTCGAGTCACAATGAGAGCAACAAAAAGTATGAGCCTCTGTCAGGCTGACATTTGCATAACATTGCCAACAGTTCCTTTGATTCAGGATTCTGCTCAAGGCCCAGTTTCACAGTGTGAAGCAGCGTATTTGTGCGTGCTGATTGCAATGATGCTGGCTCCTCAGGAGCTCCAATTCTAAAATGCTCCGTAAGGGCTCTGTTTGTGGGGCGAAATCTGGACAGGCGTTTTGAACAGGAGATGCGATTTGCCTGCTCAGGTATGACGCGTGAGGCTGATGTCACATGACGTCACACGGCAACCCGGAGATGGATTCCGGCCCTGGCTCTCACATAGCAACCGTTATAACTGACGCTACCTCCAAACCCGCTCATAAAAACAACGCGGCTGTTTCCTCTTTGTTCCAAAGCTCTTTTGTGCGTCATTAAGGACCACATATTCAGACGGTGAAAAAGGATGTTGTTCTATTTCTAAAATCTGAGGATTCATGAAGCTCTCACTGCTGAATCTCCAGCATCCCCCAGGCTTTGGGGCATTTAACTAACAAAATGAAAGGAGCAGACATGCCTGACTGGCTTGGGATATTTACCTGGTAGCCGAACGTACCAAAGTTAAGGTCTCATCAGTCTGCCTGGCAGTTCAGCCACTCTCCCTTCCGGGAACTGGAGGAATGATGACACGATCAGACTGTAACTTCAGGATTCCCAAGAGCCTCCAAAGCTGTTGCCACTTAAAACAGTGTGATGAAAACTTACTTCCTCAGTGCTCTCTTCAGTATTCACCCGCTAAGAAGAAATACGAGGAGCTGAAAGCTCCCCTCACAAAGAAAGATAGGCTCAGTTACCAAAGTGTCACACGGCAACATAAGCTGTCACTGACCCAGAAGCATCCGTTTTACATCGCTGTAACTACAGAAGACTGAGGCAAGTCTCCCATTCCAAGTGATATTCCTAGTATTAGTTCTGCACACAGCAGACTTTTTCACTGATGGCTTGCATTCCTCTCTATTTCTGAAGTTTTATCAACAAAAATGCACTTACAACTTCAGTACCCACAAAAGAAGCCACAGGAAATTTGACTATTAAATGCAAGCAAAATTAATAGTGCTCAAAGTACTTAAAAGGAGAAGTGTGTGTGCTATTTAAATTTTGTTATAAATACGATGAGCAACCGATCAGCACAGATGTCCCTAGGAAAAAAAAAAAAAAAATCAATTCTGCTTTCAAGAAGTAGTGTTATAAATTGTTCTGATAATTGAACTGAGACATGTAAAACAATCCAAGGATTTTTAACCATAATGTACATCAGATGACAGAACGTTACTCAAATGCTCACAAATATCTTAATTATTGCAGTACAGTGAATGTAAAAGAATCCTGAAATCAATGTAAAAATGTTACAGGCAACCAATACAACAACGCAGAACGGGAATGATGAAAGTCTTTGTGTTCCTAAGGAAACCAGCCACCTCTCACCCCTTTCCTTTCATTAACATCTCCCAGAGAAATGTCAGCTCTGAGTTCTTCCCAATGCATTCAGTAACACTTGAATCTTGGAAACATGCCTAAAAGTTGAATCCAGTTCTGATCTGAGGGGTCTCCTTCCCCGAGATTTTAGATTTGCTTGTGTATAAGAAACTCCAGTGCACTGGTAGTATATGGTAGAAGAAAGAGAGGATCAGTGAAATCACATCGCCTCTTTCCACGGTGGGCAAGAAGCAAAGTTCCTTTGACCCAGAAGGATGGTGTAACAGCGAGACGCTTTAGGCTTTCCCCTTAACACAACAATTCACTGTCCTGGACTGAGACCAAGGGCTTACATTGCACTGCTTGCTTCTCACATTCTGTTGTCCTAGTAACTGCCCAGGCATTACAGTGTATTAGCTCCGTGCATCGGTTATCTGTAGCAATAACTCCGATCTGGCAAAATAGAAAGACTATGATTGAAAAAGAAACTATGGCCTAAACCGATAGGGAATTGTGTTGCAAAAGCCAGTCTGTCCTTAGGAGCTACAGCTCCTGGACAGCCCCAAATCGTAACCCATCTCCATGATGAGCAAGAGAAAGGTGGATTCATCCTTCATGTTAGAACCCACTACTCTCATAATTAGAGCTAGACAATTAGTCCTGATTCGGGATGAAAGGACTTCCTGAAATATTAGAAGTTAACATATAAGAGGATCTATCTGAATTGCAGGATCCGAATTTCAGCCTGCTCTGCATGCAGGATACTCAGTCTGCTTCATAACAATGCACTGGAATATTTGAGACACACAGATTTCCACAGATGTAGGATTCCCAGTTTTATCTATTCATCTTGAAAATAAATAAGATCTGACTTGTCAAGGCACAAAACTCTACTTATTCTTCCACCTAGTAGAGAAGACAATTTTGGGGGAAAAACAACTAAAAATATATAAGTAGCAGCCCTTAGGGTGAATGCATCTGTATTGGGTTTGAGTGGCAAGGTTTTGGTAGCGGGTGGGCTGCAGGGGTGGCTTCTGTGGGAAGCTGCCAAAAGGTTCCCCTATGGCCAAGAGAGCCAGGGCCAGCTGGCTCGAAGATGGACCCACCGCTGGCCAGGGCCGAGCCCATCAGTGATGGTGGCAGTGCCTTTGGGATGACGTATTGAAGAAGGGGGAAAAAAACCTGCGCAACAGCAGCCAGAGAGAGGAGTGAGAACATGCGAGAGGAACGACTCTGCAGACACCAAGGCCAGTGCAGAAGGAGGGGGAGGAGGTGCTGCAGGCGCCGGAGCAGAGATTCCCCTGCAGCCCATGGAGAAGACCGTGGTGAGGCAGGCTGTCCCCCTGCAGCCCGTGGAGGTTAATGGTGGAGCAGATATCCACCTGCAGCCCGTGGAGGACCCCACATCAGAGCAGGTGGATGCTCGAAGGAGTCTGTGACCCCGTGGGAAGCCCACACTGGAGCAGGTTCCTGGTAGGACCTATGGAGAGAGGAGCCCACGCTGGAGCAGGTTTGCTGGCAGGCCTTGTGAGCCCGCAGGGGACCCACGCTGGAGCAGTTTGTGGAGGACTGTCTCCTGTGCAGTCCCACCCACCACAGCATCCAAAGCTCTATATTGCTATTGCACTTCAAAAGAAATTTGGATTGATTTATAATTGTAATGTAGGGTTCTGTTAAGAGCTTTGCTTTGTATTGATGCTACTAATGACTGAGGTTCTTGTAATAAGCAAATGCAGCTGCCCTTCACAATGGACAAGTCTCTGGGGAAGCGATGAGGATTGCATAACCAAGTTAATGAGGTTAGCGTAGGACGAAACTTGAATTCTGTAAAAGAAGCAGTGGCGGACACAGTGTTTTGTAGAGGATCTGCGTGGAAGCACATACAGCCTCTCACCTCTCAGTAAACGCTATAGAATGCTTTCATAATTAAAAACATTGCCAGGCCCTAACATATACACATTTCACAAGAAGATACTTTTTTTTTTTT
>VZTL01003602.1:68081-101641 GCA_013400535.1 Scopus umbretta
ACTTTTAAAACTTTTTTCCTTCTTTTTTTTTTTTTTTTTTTTACTCTAAAAGAGTCCTCACTGGACAATGATGAGAATCCATTTGTCAAAATATAGATATGTGATCACCATGCACTTAAGAAGTGAAGACTATTTTCAAGATGCAAACCTTGTTTCTGTGACAACAAAAATACTGAAAGTCAGTATTAATGATGACCTGTAAATTTTATTCTTTAATACTTAAAGTTGTACTAATAGAGAAACAAATAACACAGAAACAAGGGTTTAGGCCAGCAGTTTCCAAAATGGAAAAGTAACTTTCACTTGCTCCAATCAACTTCAGAAATCTATTTGACTTTCCAACATCCTGAGCATGCATTTGCTCAGTGACGCCAGTGATACCTGCTGGACACCACACTGCTCTGAAACTCAGGCAGCTACTCTGGCGGATCTCGGATGTTTTTCCTTTCTCATTTGGAACACCTTGTATGACTGCTTTCACTGAGCCGGGCTGCACGATCTGTCCGCACTGTCCACTACCCCGAACAGCTGCTCTAGGGACGCTTTTGCTGGGGGGAGATAGAACCAGTGCAAGACATCAGCTGCCTTCACCGCCTCCTGCTGCCTTGGGAGTGAAAGCATGTTTCTGTCTCTTAAAGGGCTATGTTGGCAGACATCATCCAAATAACTGGACCATATTTTGTTTAGAAATAAATGGTGGGATCTCCACATGTGATCTACTCGTGGTACCAAGGAGATGCTGCTCACAGTAAACTCTGCAGATAAGTTAATGTTAACACAGTTGCCATTATCAACACTGTCCTCACAGTTAGTGCAGCACTTAAGGTGTGTGACACAGTTCACATCCTCAGATCTACTCTTCCATGTTCTCTGCAGACTCAGAAGTACATCTATGCTGCATTTAGCAACATACGAGTAGCTTATGCAAACTGAACTAGCTAGTGCAATCAGCAGCAGACTAGTCACATCAGCTTATAAACTATTTTTTCTGCTATTCAATGAAGTTGATCATACTGTAGGCAGACTCTCGTACAGACATTTCTGAACTATGTGCAGGGATATTTTTTTTCTTTTTAGTCACACAGAAGACAAGTTGTGGCTTATTTTTAAACAAAACGGCCGCAGATGCTGTCTAGGACAGGACAGAATGGTAAGGGCTGTGATGAGATCCAGGCTCTCACAGCCAGTGCCACGTTCATATGGCTTCAACCAATGCTATGTTAGTTCTCAAAAGGGCCCTGGGGTCTGACTAACTGAGCAAAACTTCTTCCTTACTTTGCTTGTCCTTTCCATTCACATCACTCCTCTGGTGCACGAGTCAAGGATGCACGCATTTCTCTTGATCTACTTCAAGTTCCTTAATGCACTGATTTAAACATACATATATTGAACATCTTTTTATGTTTCTGTCGTTTGTAGCTGTTAATTAAATTCTGTTTTATAGAAGTGGCTTTTGAATAACACACCCATTGTTTCTAGCAAAGAATTGACCTCAGAAACTGTTGGTAAATATGACACCAAATCATCCTTTGAGGAAGACAGACATGCTTATGTCCATTTATCATTTTGCTTTGTTCACTTTGTGCCTGTACAAAAGCTCCCATTCAAGCGGCTCCCTGTTGTGAGCATTCTCTCTGCTTTACTAAAATCCATCTCAGCTCATGGGAATCACTTCCAGAGGAAATCGGAGAGGCCCAAAGACCCACAAAATGGATTCATCCTCATCCTATTATGCGCATAATCACACATTTGCAAGGGCTGCACATACAGAACTGCTCAATCTGACTTCATACTCTCAAAACATGAGACTTCCCTTATTTTTTTAGTCAGGAGAAAAAAAATCAAGGTTATGTAGAAAAAGGTGAGATGATGCCATGAATTGCCTCAGTGAGAATTAGAATTCCATGAACAGCATGGTCAAAATAATTTCAAGTTCTTCCCGTAAAACTGATGGCCTTCCTACCTGAAAAGTGCCATCTTTTCTCATTGAGTTTGCCACGTTCTGGCAGCCAAGACAAGAAGCTTTGTACCAGAACAATCAGCTGATTTCCCTGGCATTATCCAAGTATAGCAAACCTCCAGTGATACTCTGTAGCATCATTTATCCAACATTTTACCTTGATCTCCCTACTCCTTTTGGAATGGGGACTCTTTTGCAATTTGGTTATTTACCATCTCAGCAGCAAGGCAGTTGTAATTCTCACCTGGGGCAAGACACACGTGAATGGAAGAGACACGCTGATACATCCTGCTGCTGTACAGCCGTTGTCAATTACAGTACAGGGAAGAGAAGACTGGGTACTTCAGGGGCTTGGAGCTGGTAAAGAATATTTAAAATATATTAATCTAAATGTTTTTATATGATTATATATAAATTTGGTCATCAAGTTTAATTTAGCTCACTCTAGTAATACCCTAATATTTCGCTCACTTGGCAACTGTGTGAAAAAAGTCCTGTGGGCCACAAATTAATTCTTCCAAAACCACCACTGCTGTAGGCACTCATCTGCAATCCTGTTGGTGGTCTAAGCAGAGAGAAATTTAACTTTCCTTTCAAGCACAGATTAGGTGTACTGCGCTGAAGGTTAAAGCGTGCTGCTACTGCCTGCGTTTGCCCTGCTGCAACAGAAGGCCCCAGTCTCAAAAACTGACACGTGTAACCATGTAAGTGAAACAAAAAAGATATCGAGAGCAATGTCTGGGGTTATATTTTTCAGACACATCTAAAACATTACGATGGAAGAAAGTGAGGGAGAGCTACTATCTACCTGACTTATTAAGCCCAGCACAATTCCTAATGGCATCACAATTGATGCTGTGTTTGCTTTCCAGCCTTACGCAAGCAGCCACGTGAAGCTCAAGCTTCGTGATGCTGTAGAGGTTAACTTCTTGGCTTGGCTAGAATTACAGTATTTTGTGGAATTTAACACTTCACGAGAAGATGACACTCTAGTGATGCCTGTAAAAACCAAGCCAGATGTTCAGCCTGTAATGCATCACGGCCCTAAATGCATTAGCAGGGAACAGTGAGTCTAAAGGCCTCTCAAAATGAGTAACATCCATGCACTCACTGCAGCATGCCTCACCTTTCTTTACTGCAGCCACAACCACTTCTCTGAACCAAGCAGGACAGGGAGTATTTCAGCTCTCACATAATATTCAGAAAATCACTAGGCCTGATTCTTCTCTGTGTCACTGCATTCTGCCATGGGGTCTTCAAGGATCCCAGGGGAGTTACACAGGGAAAAAAGCATGGTTTATCCTGCCCATTGCGCATGCATCTGCTAGCACAGACACAAACAAGTGGCAGCCGTGTCAGTTTTTCTTTTGCCCAAGCACAGAACGGAATAATAACCTGGATTTGCCCCAAGAGAGAAAAGATCAAATCCCTCTGGGCAAAACATTCTGAGCTAACTTCTGCTCTTGACTTCCCTGAAGCTAATTTCTGCCCAGTCAGTATAACTACTCTGGATTCTTCTGTAACACGCTAGAGGAATTGATCTGGGCTCTTTAACATTTAGTTTCTTTTGCAACAGGTTACAGCGTGGCTTGAGTCTGAAAAGATGCCCAACCCGTGCAGTCAGTTGTATGCCCCAGAAGTTAACACTGTGCTGTTCCTTTTACTCTCATAAGAGGAGACTATAGATACTGGTGATCTACAGCCCACTGACCAATGTCATCTAAATCTTCCTTTTTTCCCTCCTCCCTCAATCTACTAAGTTACTTTACTCTACACTCCATCTCCTCCAGTGTATCACATTAACCAGTACCATTGGGGTTAAACAGGAAAGTACACGTTACGGAAGTCTCTCCTTTCCCTATTCTTTCCACCCATGGGAACAGCTTCAGAACCGCACCTCTAATTTAGGGTTAGCTTCTCAGGATACTCCAGCATCACAACTCTTCTATTTATAGCACAGTCTATGATGTGGCATTGAATATATGCATGTAGGTCTACAGTGCTGGCATTCTGAGGCCGGTTCCACCCAGTCATCTGCTTCAGCAGTTAGACCCTGTGGTATGTCCTACAGGAGAAGGAAAAGGAGGCAAAGATACCGAGCTGTCTGATGGGCAGTCCTTGTGCACTCCCCACCCCAACCTACACCACCCCCTGCTGAAGTGATGTTGATGAAGTGATGATGATGAAGCCTCAGTAGCGAATCTGCAATGCCAATGAAGTGATGAGTATCTACAAGGGCATTTGGATCTGTCAGCAGAGGTGGCACAGAGACAGCTAGACTGCTAGACACTGCCGAGACACCAATTCAGAGACAGTGTTGTTCCCTGTATGCAGAGTCTGGCCAAGCTGTGAATAACTTCAAACACAGAGCTCCCTGGGGGAGATGGTAGCACTTACCTGATAGGTGTGGGGGCCTGGACCTCAGGCCTCTTTTCATTTCAATTGAGTTACTGTCTGCAAGAAATCACATAGAAAGCCTACTCCAAGCAGAGGTGCAATACAAAGCAGCTCCTGAGAATTAATTTTCAATCTCACCCCTTCAGAGTGAGAGGACTTAGATTTACCACAGTAATTAGTCACACAGAACAGGAGTGAAGGGTGCAGGAAACCAATTCTGAAACAGCTGCAGCGACAGAACACCTCCAGCTGGCCAGTACCTGGGGCTCCTGAGGGGACTGCCTGGAAATGCCTTGCACTTTTTGATGCTCTAAGCCAGACATATTCAATGTGATGGATAGGTAGGCTATCTTCTTTTTGTGGCTGGGAAGCATAGGATTTCCTTTTCAAAGCCAAATTGGAGTAGCATGCAAGAACCCATCACTTCCTGGGAAATACTGGCTGTGCTGCGTGTGTGCAGAAAACCTGATGCTTCTATAGGTAGCTGCATTTCTTGGCTTGCATGTTAAGAAAAGCTAGTTCAGAAGAAAAGGCAAGAAAAGGCTGGCCGTGAGCAAAAGCCAGGGCTCTGTGTGTGCGTGTGTTCCCTTCAGCTCCATTTCTTTCCTGTCACTTTCACTGTTCCCACTGGCGTGTATGAAAAGAGAAGAGTGTTCCCAGTCCATTTCCCACTGGTTCACCTTCCCTATTGTTTCATTCCTGACTTGCTTCTTCCCCCTAACACCTCAGTGCAGCTTCACCGTCATTGCAGCCCTTCGCAAGCAGGCATCTGCGCCGCGGAGGGCAATACTGAAAGCCAGTCGGGTCCATGAGGCAGGCCATTTGGTTACACATGATGCGCTCAATTTTGCCTCAAGACTGCCACATGAAGCTCCTTCTAAAGGAATTATTTGCAGTCTTCCTGGGAACCAAATCTGATCCAATGAAAGCAATACAGAAAAACAGGAAAAAAAAAAAGCTTTTATCCAGAAATTGTGAAACCCCAAGAGGGGCAGAAAAAAAATATTTGTTCTTGTGCAGGAAAGTGATCCAAACTACAGCATAATTCTCTTGCTGAACTACAGAACACATTAACTCCAGTTTCTTCTTTTGTTGCAGTAACTGCAAGAGCATATCCCCTTTCCAGTAACTAACAGCTCTCTGCTAAAGATCACAGACGAGAAGGGTCTGTCTCTGCCTCCCTCTCTCCCGGCTACTAGGCTGCAAAAACCATGCCTGACTCATCTCTAGCAGCAACATCCAGCAGTCAAAGCAAGTGCTGAGCATCAACACACACGAAATCAAAGCTATCTACAAAAGCAGCCTGCAGGCCACAATATGATTTAGAATTCAAAACACCTTTTTTAATTCTGCTCTTGGAAACACATGATTGATCCAGAAATTATTCTAGTAAGATACCTGAATGCAGGAAAGAGGGATGAGGGAAGACTGAAGAAAGCTCCAAAATTTCTGTGGGCAGCATCCTATTTGTTTGATTTCATTTGACCCAGTGAAATGACATTCACTGGAATTAATTCAATTGCAAGCAATAAAAATGTAAAATATAGGGGGGCTGCATAATAAAATGACAATGATACATGTTAGCTCTGCATATGCCAATGTTGTCATTACAGTAAATATTTAGCACCTCCACTGTCTCGGATGCAGAACAAGGCTGCAGATATGAAACCACCCTCCGGCCCAAGTGACTACAAGAGAAAGCAGCACACGTCAGCTAATGGCCAGAGCCAGACTATTTTACAAAATATCCCCCTCAGTATTAATGGCTGTTAGATGAGATCTTCAGGTCACCGACTGGACTCAGATGCCATATTCCTTTCACAGAAAGGGCTAATTATGAAATGACATTTAATTTAATAGTTGACAAAGCTTCTTCAGGAAGACCAAAATGATTTTTTTTTTCCCCACCAGAACAGTTGCTGGCAAGACTGTGGGACCTGACCAGAAACATACATATGTATTAGCAAAGACAATACATTAAAAAAAAAAAAATAGTGAAACACCACCACATGAAGGGAGGCATCCCACCTGTGATGGTTTTAGACCAGGAAGTTACATACATAGCACCTTCAGACTTCTCCAGCTGCCCGTAGAAACAGTGCCAAAACTTCCTGCTGATCTCAGGCTGTAATCAGGGTTAACTCTTTAGTTTTCCCTTTCTTCTCTAGACTTGGATACTTCTTTAGACTTTAGATAGATAAATCCAGTTCCAAACCCTGGCGTCTTGCTAAGTATTTTTATTATTTATTATTATCTTTGCAGACACAGCTTTAAACCTTGCAAATACTGCATTAAACAACTACAAAAGGTCTTTAAGGTGTAAGGAACATATGAGGATTTAAAAACTCCTCTGCATTATTGCTGGGCTCGCTTTGATTTGGTGTCCGTAACAAGTAACTTATGGGAAGGAAATGCAATCGTTTTGAGCAGCTCCTCTCTGCAGTGGTCTCATCTGGGAGAACTTACTATCAGCCAGAACCATCTCCTGGAGATTTGCCCTCATTTTCTTCCTGTGAACTTGTATAAAACTGTCTCCACTCGACTGCCTCTGAATAATGTACAACCACAGATGAGCAACAGCGAGTGCTAAGGGAGACCCAGCCAACAGCAGCTAAGTGAGCCCATTGCTGTGCTTCAGCTTTCAAAAGCGTTATGGGGGTATCAGAACAACACAGATTTAGTCAGGAAAGGTTCAGATCGTTAAAAATACATGTGCCGCAAGAACAAAGAACACTCGATAGTTCACTCAGGACTGAAATGAAATTACCAAATCACATTCTGCTCACGGTTTTCCCAGCTGAAATACAGGTGACTCCAGAACCTGTACCACACATTACAAGGTGAGAAATTTGTTTTCTTGGCCCGTTATATCCCACTCTACTGTCCTCAGTTACTTCATCCCTAGAGAAAACTGTTTGGCAACAGATTTCATAAGATTTTTAAAATTTGTTTTTGAGAGAATTCAAGTGTTGATAAAAAAAGCTGGATTCACACTTTAGAAAATTAAATCCATCAACACGGGAACACAAGATTCATTCCACTTACACTTGAGATCTCACAACTGCCCAGCCAATATGCAACAGCCCTGCATTCTTCAGGCAGAGAGAAAGATGGATGCTTCTGTTCTCACAATAGCCTGGACTTCTCATACAAATGTCAACAGGACTTCTAGTCAGGACCATTTTAAGGAATCACTGAAGGGGATCCCCTTTCTAGAGAGAATTGGGTTAAGTCATTTCAACTGGAAGACTTTGTTCACACATCGCGTATCAAGTCAGGTCTATATACGCGAAAGGATGCAAAATCCCAGGAGAAAATGAGGGAGTCGCAACAGCCATCAAACGCAAAGAGCGCAGGGAAGACATAATGTGCACCATGGTGCCATATTACTCAGCTCCACTGAATCTGCACTTGAGCTACGCACAAAGTCCATCACGTAACCTATTCCACCTCAGATATGCTGCGTTAGGATGCAGATGTGTCCCTTACTCACTGTTCCCCGAGCAGACAGCATTTCTTCTTGTAACGCCGCCCGTCCTGGCTACAGCACACTGAGCCACGCTAACTTGCAGTGCTGGATCTCTCTCCTTCTGTACTGTGACTGTGCTTTGGCCTCTGACAGGAATAGTTCCTTCCTGGAAAGCGTGGGCCAGGATCATCTGTCTGCACAGAATCCAACAGAGAATTCAGGCACTTTACAGAGAGGACAATCTATCTCCATTGCATCACTTCACCCAACCCAACTCTGAGACCTTGCCCTAGCCTCTACCACGATGTTGGCTGATACTAATCAGCTTTTCTTGCCATCTTTTCTTTCTTCCCCATTTAAACATGCACACGTGTATGTGTTTTTAAAATGCTGGTGTCGTTACCAGGGGCGTCTTGGCTGCTGCATCTATTTGTGTTCTACGCTATGTTACTCAGAGTCCTGCTAACATCAACGCAAGTTGTTACTGTGATACTATTTCTTTACACTGGGCTTTTACCAGCTTTATGGTCTACAGAGAATAAGAAATATTACCCAAGCCAAGAAAATAATTCCTGTCTCCTATTTTGAAATCCCAGTGAAACATGAGTAAGAGTGGAAAGGGGCATCCGTTTACATTGGGGCAAAAGAGAATGAGAGTTCGGCTGAAGGTGGAGACAGCTGGAGTTTGTCTGATGTATAACTCCTTTACAGTGCTACCATATGGCTGTTGGTGCGGGACTGCAACAAAAGACATCTTTGACAGACGTCAGTTCCAGCTGCTAATGTGTAATCAATCTTGCTAGGAACAAAAAAATGTTTATTTCCTCTACCTGCCTTTGATTCCCACCTGAAGCTAAAGTCTTGTCCTTTTTCCCCACTGTTCATCCTGCCCTGCCATGAATCCACTGTCCATTTCCACCAGTCTCTTTCTGCTCAAGCAGAGAGCTGGGTTACATGCTGGCCAGCTGGTCACAGTAACAGAAGTAGAGCTAGCCACTGGAATTGGGTGTTTCAAGAAACAGTCAAATGGCTGCCTGCCACGAGGCAATAATCCTTTCCAGGGATTTAGTTTAGGCAGCAAAGACAACTCATGCAGCAGCCCAAAAGGCTTCATGAGAGAAAACGTTCATGCCGGCAAAGCACAATGCAGCCCCAGTAGTTTGTGACTAAATCATGGAGATGACAGTGCGGAGCAATTTTATTCAACATTGTTTATTCCACATTTTTTCCATATGCTTGAAAAGAGAGGAATGAAATAAAAATTATAAACAGACACTTCTTCCCTTAGACAGCAATGTTTGCACAAGGGCCAAATCACCAAATTAGCCAGAAGTACTGAGAGCTGGAACTGATGGGAGAGATGAACTACTCTGAGTAAAATTCCCAGCAATGCTTTCCCTAACCACAAACAAAAGTGTGGGAGACACAAGCAGTCTCCATTTGGGGAGCTGCTTTATTTCACATTCCATCCAAGTCTGACGGTGTTGATTACAAACAGTAAGCATATATTGATAGCGTGTATTTAAGATGCACCCTGTTCGGTGATTACTGACCCAGTTGTTCTACAGAACTGAAGTGTTCCATAAAACTTTTAGGGGGCTCCTCCAATCCAAAGGAAAATGTCGTAACATACTTAAGACCGCGTGTCATTCCCATCATTTCACGGCTGCAATCAAAGCAGTTGCTTGTATTGATACAAGAGGTGCAATTTGCAATAGGTTTTCCCCGTCATGCCTGGGTGCACCCTGTTGGTGCGAGAGAGCATGTCATGTGGATAGCAAGGTGTGGTGGGCACAGAACCACAAACTCACACAAAGCTGGCCCCACCAAACTTCTGCAATTACTAGGAATCTATATTTGATAGCGGGTGGTGCAGTATGTTATCCAGTGCCAGCATACTTGACTGTGAGAAGTTACAAATGCAACAGAGTTAACAGCTACATTCGCATTGTAGAGACAATTTGCAGACAACTGGTGTCAGGCAGCCAAATGTCTCCTTTACAACAATGCCTAATCCACACAGCGCTGTAGTAACAAAAAGAACTACCAGCTTTGCATCAGCTTTCTGGATCTCTTCCCTGCCAAATGATAGCAGGCAAAACTGCTTCTTGTCCCTTCCACGGCAGCACCAGTACAAGTTAGCCTCTCAAATCCAACCCTGTACATGCGAAAGAAATAAAATCACCTTCTGAACAATTCCAAACAATCAGACAGACACAACCTTGGGAAGAGAACCAAGTTAAAAGGAACTGGCAGAATGTTATGACTGTACCAGTCCGAGAAGCTACCAAAATAACCACCCCATTCCAGGGCTTCCCTCAGCCTGATTTTATACGCTGAGGCAAATTGGTGTTGGAGTTGTAATGCTACAGAGGAGTCAGAATGACCTACTTTCACTCTCTACAAGCTGGGACACATCCTTGTCCCTATTAATAATATACACACCAGTTTAATTCATGTGCTATACTCTGAATATTGCTTTAGTCCTTAGAGTAATAAAAAACCCCAGAAACCTAGTTTACAGAAACATCTTTAATACATGAGCATTTCAGATGCTTGCCACAGATTCATGAGATAAGGTTTGATCCCAAAGAATGCGTTCACTTTCTGTTGAGTTCTTACTGAAGTTAACTCTCCTTTACTTCAGTGAGTTTGGCAGATTATGGTGCAAGAACCCCCATTCTGCTCTCACAGGATATGAATTTTGTAGATCAGATGTTGTTAAAGTCAGCAAAGCATCCTTTGGGTTCCACTACGGTCTTCATAAACATTAAGAAAAACCTTTTCCCATTCCAGTACTTAAAGGGTATATGACACGGGAATAAACGCTATAGCTTTATCCTGTCCTGTCAAATCACTGTCTGCTCCTGGTTCCCAGGAACCACACAGCATCTTCCAGCCTAACAAATTCCAAAATGCTTTCAAAGCTTCAGCTGATCTTTCAACTATAAGAGTTTACCTTCTGGCCAGAAGCAAGAGGTAAAATGGACTTACAGGAGTAAGTGGGGATTACTTCTCACCAGCCAGCAGAGGCTACTAGAAACACACAATCACGTGCAAACTGTCATTAGGAGAGTAGGTAAGCTCTTACCCTGTAACCCAAAAGAAAACAAAACCACTTCAGAACCTTCTGGCCAGCCCACAAAGTAATAGTCCTGACTCCTTTTGGGTGTTGCTGTACTGTAAAATAATCCGAGAAAAACTGATCAGGCACATGTGATTTTCCAACACAAAATAGGAACCAGTTGAGGTTATCTAGGCAAAAGATCAAGAAAAATTCAAGCGGCAAACAATGTACTTCCAAGCCAAACAATACTCGAGGTTCACAGAGCCTCTCTGCAAAGCTCTCCGAGAGCTTGGCCGGGGGAAGAAACCCTTCGCTTCGTAGAAAGAGGCCTGTCGACTCAGCACCATGAAATTGAATAAAACCTCTCTTTGTGGCAGCGTCCAGGGGAGAAGGACAAAGGGCCTCTGCCACTCCAGCGTTTCTGAATGACAGGGGCCTCCAGCACCTCCAGCACTCCTCCCACCAGCAGCAGAATCCCAGGAAACTGAGTGCTTATTCATGACTCGGGCTCTGTCCGTTTTCTGAGGTTCCCCCTGCATCCTCCAGTGCTGAGTATTTAACAATATCTTCTTTCAGCTTGCCTCTTGTCTGCCACTTCCGCATTTAATTGCAAGTTCATGGGTATTAAGTGGCCTGCACAGCTGAACTAAGTCATCTTGATTTGAAGGCTCCCTTTCCTCATAAAAGGGGAAACAGTTCTTTCTCTGTCTTTCTGTCTGTCTGTCTCCATTTCCCTTTCCTTGGCCGCTTCTTCCCTTCGCCCTCCCTCCTCGCCAATTTTTCTCTTTCCTGTTCCCTTTCCCATCTGACATTTCTTTCTCTGTCTCCCTACAAATCAAAGTCACGCTTCTCAGAGATGTTGATGTGTGCAGGGAAGGGAAGGCAAAGCTCTCGAACGCTGGCACCTGTTCTTAAAATGGCTCCCAGGCTTCCGCAGGAATTTCGAGTCTGCGTCAAAGTCTGCGGCAGAACTTACCAAAACAACCCGCCGCTACCCCTCACGCTAAACGCGTGGGCAGGCTGCTTTGTGTTAACGTACCTCAACAGCAGTCCCCCGGTAGCTAAGCCTTTGTCAGGCTGGGATAGCCTGTGTCTTCTGCAGCAGGTTTCAGAGGGAAACATGTAAACCGAAGTTGTGATTTCTGCAACATGTTAACTCCGGAGAAGCGGCGGTAAGGCTAAACAACGCACTCCGACTTCCCCATCGCAGCATGAATTCTGACTGCAGCGGTGTCACTGTCTGCTCTCACCTACTGGGCAAAACCAGTGTATTAACGCTGTCTGGAGTGTGCTAAAAAATATAGGGGGAAATAAACCTGGCCACAGGTGTCAGCTCGAAAGGCCCTAGAGTCCACGCTGGACACTTTTTCAACAGTTGCTATGTCAAAAAGGGGAAAATCTGGTGCCAAACCCAAGAGACGTAGTAAAACAACCATTTCCTAGTGAAACCCAAGACACAAATCCCCAGAGTCAATTAGTTAATAGTGCCATATGATAACCAAAATTTCACCTCTTTCTTCCATCTCCCCTCTTTCCAAGCACTCCGGACAGCTACAATGCAAAAATCTAAACCCTTACTAAAGAATCCACCCCAAAACATCACATAACAGGCAAATTCACAGTGTACATACGCACGTTTACCATTGTACGGCTCTTTTCCACTGCCATTCTGCTGATGATCCTTGTTCACTGCATCTCTGGCTCACAAAACTCACAACACTAATGTTAAAATGTACCGTCCTGCAGGACTTCTAAAGATATAAAAGTATATTACAGCTAATAATTAAGTAGGCTTCATAACCACTCTGTATAACAGTTATTATCTTGTTTCACAGGAGCAGGCACAGAAGAGTAAGCTGCCTAGCCTAATTCATCTACTGAACCACGGTGATGAACCACGGAGAGGGCAGGAAGAGAATCGGATCACGAAACCCATAGTCTGCTAAGTCAATGGCAAAACTGCTTTTCGCCTCTGTAAGATGAGGATGCGCAGCCCTCCGGCCCTAGCTCCCAGCATCTGGAAGTCTAGGCTCCTGCCTCAGCCGTTGGTGAGAGGACACTCAACGGCAACGCCAGCCATTAGAAAGGGCTCCTAAATCGTCAAATCACCCGACACAAGAGTTATCTCACAAGTTTGGGATTAAATACTTTCCCCACTGGAAACACTGGATTTACTGAAGTTTAAAAATTCATCAGGAAAATGCTGTCTTCTACTCACAATATTCTTTCAACACTAAAATGTAAAAACATGAAGCTTTGAACCAGAAGTCTGAAATTAAACTAACTGTGGGTAGGAAATTCCTGGGGTTTGGTTGAAAATTTTCATATACAGAAAGGAATGTTTTGATCTGCAGGAAAAATAATAATAAAAAAAATAAAAAAATCGGGAAACATCTTAGTTATCAACCAAGCCATAGATAAGATGATAGGATGTTTCATCTCAAATACCCTACTTGGAAGGAGCAACTGAAGAATCTACTTTATGGGCATATGGATGAATATTTGCCCAAAAGAAAATCTAAAGGGGGAAGAGAGGGAGGGAAGGGAAGTAGAGAAAATTCTGAAGGTCCTGAAAGAAACAATGGATGAAAGTTCCCCATAATATTAATTAAATCAAGAGAACTTACTCTTTCAAATCAGCTAAAACAGGGCAAACCAGGCACCTCTCTCTGATCCCCTTCTTTCTTTCGCATCCTCTAGACCCCGACAACCCAGCCCTTGCCCCAGCAGCTCGATAAGAAAAGACACGGCATGTGGAAACTAGTTGTGATTTCCCTGGTAATAACAACAAAAATTTAAAAAGCTATAAGCAAATCTGATTTGAGGACATAACAAAAAAAATTGTTATATTTTACTCCAGTTAGTTAAAAAGCAGTGCAGAAGGGAGGAGGCCTTCTCAACAAGGGTTAGTACAATACTGAGTGTTCTGCTGTGAGAAAACATAGTTTTCTATAATTTTAATGTGGCCGTTTGAGCCAATATCGACATGGAATTAGGAAACTCCCCCCAATTTTGGAGATTGATGTGATTTAAAACAAACATTTACAAGGCTTGATGAGCCGTGCACTGCACAAGATACAAAGAACGGACAAGTCCATATTCTAAATAACCTGCCTCAGCACTCCACTAACATGAAGACAATTTGGAGCAGTAGAGTCATCTCTTTGCAGAGCTGGAAGAGTAACAAGGTACCACCAGAAGGCAGATTAATCGGTTTGCTTCTTTCTTCGTATGTTCTCCTTCTCTGTGCTATACACTCATCCCTCCTGACTGGGAGTGCTCATGATGTCGTACGGCTCTTCACAACGCTTCCAGAGGTGCACACAGAGGAGCAGGGACAAGAGGAAATGCAAACTCCTCCAAGGAATAAATTTCAAGCCTGCCCTTTCGTTGTCGGAAGAGTGAATTTTTAACAGTTTGTCACTGCTAGGATGGTGACTCTTGGTAAGACAGAGGAGGCAGAAGTAACTCTTTTCCCAGGCCTACATACCAATTTTGCCAAATAATCAAGTAGTGGTCCACAAATATCAATGGTTTCTGGTGTCACAACTTCTTCCAGAGGCCAGTCGTATTAACATGTTGTCTGAAGATATATGCATTGCTTCTGTATTGGAAGGTTATGGAAACAGAACTATCAAAAAGCCTCAACATCAATGCAAGACACCAGAACAACTGCCCTTCTGCTGCAGGAGAGAGCTCCAGCCTCTTTTTTACCTCTTTTACCAAGCACTTAACACACTGTCAAGGTTTTATATCCATTGAGACAAAGAAGTCAAATTGCCTCAACAATTCTACACATCAAAGCATGTATCTGTTCAGTAGTTGTCAACAGCAGCTGGGGGTCGCCTGGAAGAGGCTTCAGGTCACTGTCCGACCTGTTTTGTGCAGTGTGGTACTAATGCTCAGAAGCAGGTTTTGCTAAGTTCCCCTGACCCGGAATTTGCGGAAGGTGATGGTAAAACATTTCTGGTTTGCAAGTCCTTTTTTTCACAAGGTAACCACTGTGATTTGAAAGCCCAGGACAAAAACCATTCGCATTATTTCCCTCCCGCAGACTCATTAGTTACTCAGTCTCCTCCAAGCCAGCTACTAATGGACTTAAATGTATGGACAAACCAGAGCTGTGTCCCATGAAGAGGCACAGTTCAGGTTTGCCATGGAAGAAGACAATGCCATCTACGCTCCTCCTGCTGAACTGCCAGCATGATTTCTACCTAGAAGAACAAGCAGCTGAATGTGTGAACTGACGATTATGAACAAATGAGCAATATGACAAATGAGAGAGAGCGGAGGCCTACCAACCACAAGAGTTTAGCCATCTTTAAATCAAAAGAGTTTTTGGGGGAGTGGGGAGAGTGGTATTTTAATTCTTTGCCTTTTGAGGTCTGAGCCTTTCAGTGCTGGTACACTCTTATTCCATAAGCTGGTCTCAATTTGAGTGAAGCACAGACTTCACCATACTTCATTACACATCTCTGCTGTACATCTGTGGGGTTTTTTTTATTCTGCTCTCCAGAGATACAACTTTGTAAAACTGATGTTGTCAAAGACCTCATCAAGACCTTCTGTGACAATTTGCACACTTAAGAAAACATGCTAAGGCACACTACGCTCCAAAGATGATTTTTTTTTTCCAGTTTTGAGAACAAAGGCATGTAAGCACGTAAAGAGATAACAGAGGGAGAGAAAAGAAAAAGAGGCAATATCAGTTGTATGAGATTAAGTCCACAAGAGAAACCAAGAAGGACGGTGTGCAAGCTGCGAGTGGGCTTGGGTAGCTTGGACGCACCCCATCAGCATGCCTCCCGTTAAATGTGGCTGGACTCTGCTACGCATTCCAAGAAACCACATCCCCTATTATAGCTAGAGCTACTGTCAGTTGTCTCTCAATACAGAGCTAGTAATTATTACTAATGGCATCATTAATCGTCATTTTACTACATATCGTAAAATAGTATTTTGTTCTCATTAAGCTCAAAGAGCACAAAGTCTCTTGGAAATGATTATGGCAAAATAACAATTAAGTCTAAGCAGCTTTTAGACACTGCCTGTGCACAAAAGGATCCAATCCCACTGACTCAAGGCATTTAAGGAAGCACAACTTTGATGCAGCAAAAATAACCAGGAGTCTTGAAAGGAGATCTCCTCAAAACAGCCGATCAGGCATATGCTCAGGCAGATCGTATCTTGCAAACAGATTTCAGAAGCAGACTTTAGAAAACAGCACCATCTGGATCAAATTTGCAATTCTATCCATAAATAAGGAGGGACAGCCTATAGCACCACTGCAAGCATATTTATAAAGTGTGGGAATATCGGGCTGAGAGGCAAGAGTGCTAAGGGGAAAATGACAGCCTACAGGAGTGGAAAATGCAGCTGTACCACTAAGGGAGTGGTGTGAGGAAGCCACTTCACAGCAAAACAAAACTAGCCAGGACAAAGATGACTGGAAATGAGGCAGCTGGATGCCAAGAACATTCAAAAACGGTGAAACCAGCCAGGTTCTGGAGCTCAGTTGTAACTCATGAACAATGGGCAAGATTCTTTCATCTGCACAGCAAACCTCCATTCTACTACAGTGCTCCTCTGTGCAGAGGTAGCAGAGGTGGGCACACAGGGAAAGCTGACGAGGCAGTGTCTAATTCCCCCAGGAGAACCTGGAAAGAGAATGTCAATGTACAATTGAAAATGGTCCAGTGATTTATACCTTTGAGAATCCAGGCAGACAAAACATGCTGTTATTCTTTTGACCCAAGTGACTAGCCAGAAATGTGGGGGAGTTACACACTGTCCCAATTAGAAGGAGAAAATTCTTAATCAAGTTAGGGGATTTTGCATACCTACAAAAACCTACAAAGAGGTGTAAAACAACTGTGTTCCTCATATGATGGAAGATAATAATATTCTGACAGTCATGTCACAAATTGATATTGTTGTCTTTCAGATGCTAAGGTAGTTTAAATCCAGCTTTTTTTTTTTTCCCCACATAAGAATGAAATAGAAAAGGGAGGGAGTTTTATGAAACATGTTGAATTTAAAATATATAAACCAGCTCACTTAATTTTATACAAGGTGAGAGCCTCCAAACATGATATATGGATTGCCACAAAATCTTCGGGTCACCATATTCACAGGAGATATTTGAAACCAGAAAGAAAAGAAATTACCCGGGAAAAAAGGAGGATCTAGGCAATAGTTTTACATCATTAATCTCCCTCATATTGTGAAACATCCACTCAGTATCACAGGATGCCCCCCATGGTACCCCTTCCTACCATTGGTAACAGCATCGTAAAACTGGATTCTGCATTCTGATTTGGGGGAAATTTGTAGTTCCAAGATTACTTTTGTTTCACTTGTTTTACTATTATTTTTCAAAAAAAAAGTGTCTGCACTTTTTATGTGCCTTTAGGGATTTGGTCTGTTTTTAAATATGCTTGGCTTTTGGAGAAGTTAGGGTAACTTGTTTCGAGTGGCTTACAGAGCTAAGTCACAGTTCCTTTGCTAAGGAGTGCAGTGATTTAGGGCTTGCCCAGCCCTCCTACTTGGCTACCACGTTGCTGCTGGAAGTTACTGTGCCCGCTCTCAGCCCGTTTGTGTGAGCCACTCCTTTGCTTCAGCACAGCGCCAGCCAGCTCGGTTCGAGGCACCAAGGAACGCTTCAAGCTAAACTCCCCAACTTTTCACTCAGACATATTAAAGAGCCCTCACAAACTTCAATGAGGCCAAAAAGATAAGGGTTATGAACACATAAAGTAAGTAAGAGGAAAGAATCAGACAGGAAAGCTGCCTAAAAGCAATTTAAAAAGCCTTTGACTAACTCCACTACTTAAAGTCAAAGAATGAAGGAAATCAGGACTGTAAGAGATCAGAATGCCACCCTGTACACCAAGGCAGGCGCACAGTATCGTTCACACTTCTGTCAGCGGTCTGTCTCATTCATTCTCAACAAGAATTAGTTTCAGACACCATACAACGTTCCCTTTATCTATTCCACTGCTTCATTATCCTGACTTTTTGAATGCATCTCCTAATTTTCTCAGTTGCTGCAATTTAAACCCATTACTTCTTGTCCTATCAACTACGGATACAGAGAAGAGTTTACTCCTTTCATCTCAGCAACTTCTTCGGCCTGAGCAATCCAAACTCATTCAAGTTTTGCTTTAGAACCTTCCTGTTCTTTTCTGGATACCAACAACTTGGGAAGCTTATACACAAAACCATACATTGTTCTTTTAAGTAAAGAACTTATAATAAATAATAAAATGAATAATTTCAGAATTCTTTCAATTTTAGCCATACAGGTGTAAGAATTTATTACTTGTGCCTGATTTTTAACAGTATCTGATTAATTCAGAAGAGCTTTTCAGAATTTAGTCATTCTTCCTTTACAGCCCATTAATCTTTTTCCCATGTCCACACTGTCTCCCATAGCCTTCCTTGCCCTTGTATATGATGATTATGTCTGTCACAAAGACAGAGAAACAAAAACCAGACTATGGTATTCAGCTGTTTATTCAGTAAACGCTGTGATCTCGATGCTCATTTTCTAAGGAGCAGAGCCAAGGCTGCATACGCCGACCAGCACGGTGTCCAAGCAGTACATTCTAGGTGGCAAATCCAGACTGGGAAACATGGATTGGCTCCCTGCTCCTGTGTGCGAACACTGAGGGTGTGCACACGGGGAAGGGTATGAAGTAGTACGCCAGACAAATGGCATTGCAGTTTCTTCTTATGCTAACGGCTCTTCAGCTGCTTTGTACGGGAAAAGTAGATGTCAGTTCCTGAGCCTTCTGATTGGACTTTTTTAGCCTTTTCTTCCCTTTTCAAAAGCCTTTCTTTCAGTTCTCTTCCAGGGGCGTGCCTGTGCCTTACTGTGCCTACTCTTGGCTCTGCTGCGAGCTCATCTGTTCTCCAAAGCAGCAAGCTATCACCCAGAAACAAAGCGAAATGCTTTCTTGTTGCTCCCTCATACCCAGCCCTTGGAGCAATCATGTTATTCTGTTTGAGTTATTTCTGCCTCTGAAGAACTGCTGGCCTCAATTTCCTCCACTCATTTGTAGATACCATTTTTCCCTCTTAAAATTCAGAGCAGTGGGGATTAAAGTTTCTACTGTGTTCCCAATACTGAAGTGAATCTATACCACCCTGACATTTTGTTTAAGGAAAGATGTACATAGTAGTATAAAATAGCATTTTTTTTGTTGCTTTATTTTGATTTGTTTTGTTGAAGAAACAGCCACTGTAACTGGAGAATTCGAGACCTGGAAAGCAGATACGAGCTGCTGAGAAGGAGCAGCATCATCTAATATTTAGCACCATGCTCTTTATGCGTGAATACCCTCCATAACTCACTCCAGACTCTGCCAAGATTTCCAGCTCATGCATGCTTTAGCAGTTGGTACCACACATCAATAGGTTATGAATTTGGAGTTATGACTGCTATGTAAACTCATTAAGACTCTACTTGAATCACTAATAGCCAAGAATTTGCTACCGAGAAACAAGAATCCCTTCTAGAGAAGGTACACCCCACTAACAAACGGGCAAAGCATATGTGGTGTTGGAGGAACTCTCCGGCGTAAGTTTTAGAAACTAAAAACATAAACACAGAAAGCAGGAAAGTGCTCCAAACTAGCCGCGATTCACTGCCAAACGAGATGGTCAGGTGGGATGGTGCCAGCACTGTGGCCAGGCCTCCTCCTTCCCTCTTGGCGGGCAGTAAGCGGGGTGCAGTGCCCTTCTGCTGCGGAGCCCGGGCCCCGTGCAGGCAGGGACTCGCACACGCCACCCCTTTTCCTGCAGGTACAGGCCTAACCGAATCCCTTCCCTCTTCTGTCGGGTACTCACCACTTACTGCACAGAAAACCAGTTTCAGAGGTGCTTTAGAAATATTACTGCTCCCGCTTTTGTAATACTGCCTGCAAAATTAAGTTTTTACATATATACACAGACTATAAATTCAGCTGAATCTGAAAAATGTAAGAGATGTTAGTTTTCAAATCTGTTCTCTTGCCATCTTCTTTACGTCTTTGGGTGTATCTTCTTTACATCTTTGGGTATATATATACTCATTTTATAAGCAAAATGACTAAGAACCTTTACATAAAGGAAACAAAAGATACTTTACTTCTCAGCAGTTCACACCCTTCTGTTTATCACCTTGAGGGTTGAAGTATGTACTGGAATCACTTTGAAAATAATTATTTTATACTATAATCGCTACAGGGGCAGCTCCAATCAGAGCTGGCAAATGAACAGTAAGGGAGATGAATCCACAAAAAAGCAGAGTTTTGTGCAAGTAACACCAAAAATAAGAAAAAAAACCTCCGCCCCCATAGCTTTGAAGATTAAATTAACAACTTTTCAGTATTCTCCCATAATCCTGAACCAGAAGACCTTTATACAATTACTTTCCTCAAGTTCTGGACCCACGAAAACTGTCCTAGTTGAACGTATCTGAGATTAAAAACTTTTATGTCTTTCTGTCTCATACTAAGCCTCCCCTGCCCACAGCCATAGCTCTACAAGAAGAGATACAACACAGGGAAAGTTGGCATCTCATGGTTACTCTCTATCACTCTCCCGAAACATATTCTGCCTGAACTTCTTCATTGGGTATGAAATTCTGGTATGCGCAACAAGCACACCTCACAAAGATCTCGTTTCAGTGCTGATTAAAGAAAGATGTGGAGAGGGCACTTGCTATAGGATTTCACTGCACGTCACAACTTCACATTTGAAACTAATCTGAAATTGAGATACATTTTTTCTCTTCCTTCTCCCTCACTCCTACAAACAGAATAACTCCACCAACAAGGACAAAGTGTGATAAAAGGACTGCCTCACTGAGCACAAACAGCTCCCATTTTCAGAAGAGTGCTGTTAAGGAGATCTACCTATCACGAAGCACCAAACCTTTTTCTCCCAGGTACTCCAGAGCAGTTTTGGAAAGGCATCCCAGAATCCTGACAGCATCACAGAGCCTCACATGAAGAAATATGTGCTGGAAATAACTCTGGGTGCCTCTGGAGGGGTGTTCCTGGTGGACAGCATTGTGCATCCTACCCAAAAGCTTCTAAAGGCATCAGAGTGGCCCCAGAAAAACAGGGATGTTTGACAACTGAATATCATGTTATGAAGACACACACATACAGGGAGATTTGTAACTAGTTCATGTCACTGCCTGGTGTTTAGACTGCTGGGAAAGACTGACTTTTTTTCCTTTAAGAAAAGATTTCTATAATGATGAGTGAGCACAGAAATTATTAATTTAGCCAAATTCCATTCAAATGCACATTAGAATGGACAGGTAACGACGTCTCTAAATAAGAAGCTTTGCAATGAAAAGATTGTGAGATTTCTGTCACTAGTGCCACAGCTGGTATATCATTAGTCAGAAAAAAGTACACTTGAGCCCCAATTAGTCCCCCCATAAAAAAAACCAAACAACCAAACAACAACAACAACAAAAAAACAGACAAAAAAACCCAAGGAAATTTGTTTTCACTTCATCCAAAAGTCTCAACCATCCTGACCAATTCCACTAGCTCAGCTGAAACTTGCTTATACAGCAAATACAAGAAAATAACATAAGCCTAGAAAACAGAAGCAGACTGAAACAGCACGTGTTTCTCTTCCTCCTATGAAGTTGTCACTCAAATATCATCTGTATTTAACATTTCTTGATTCCAAAAAGCAAGCTCTAGTCTTATGACGGAGGTTCATTGCAGATGACTTAGGTGACCAGGAAAGGGTTCGAAGAGCCATCAGAGCTTGGTCTAGATGCAAGCAGTTGTACAGCAAGCTCTTCTACCCTGACACAGTCCAAATAAAACCAATATCCATAGCGTACTGTCAGCCAGCCCCAGTATACAGCACAAACTCAGACCTCCAACAGAGGAGCTCTGGCAAATACTGTGTTGGAAAGCCCCCAGGTATCTTCCCCACCACCTTCCTAGTGTTTTACTGTGTCTAAAGTATACGTGGCAAAACAGGCAAGCGCCTAATCCTCAGCCACTCCAGTTACCATCCTACAGATAACTATAAACTGTTCATTAACATGCATTTGGGCTAAGGACTGTGACTCTCATTTGCAAACTGATTTAAATGAGATGACTGAAGCTATTATTGTATTCTACTCTCTGTTCCTTCCTCTCCCAAAGGATACACCTCTGTCTCAGACAAGGCTACACAGAATGTGTATCTCTTGCTTAAGCACAGCCCTCCTCAAGTCAACATTTAAGCATTTAAACAAACCACTGCAGCCTTTAGTCTGCATTTATACATTAAGCTGTAAACTATAGCAGCTGAGGATACAAACTCCAGACATCCATTCATACCATGGGCCTTCAACTTCTAGGAATGTGGCAGGGCAAACAGGCATGGTGATAACTGTCATGGTCACCCCACTTAAACACGCTAACAAACATAAATCACAGACCTAAGCAGTGAATCCGAGTGAAATTGGTGGGAATATCTTCTGGTTTGGTCTACTGTACTCTTAAGATAATGATGTGAAATAGGGATTCCAGGAAAATGGATAAAATAACACACTGGCATTTCCAATTGTTTACAATGGCCAGGAAATAATCCCAAAGTATCCACAATATTAATGTTATGCTCTGCACCAACCAGTCCCAGCAGACCTTCATGTGTCCATCCACTTTGAGCCATGCAACAGTGTCGCTGAAAACACTGTGTTCTCTCTTTCCCCTCGGACAAAGATACCTCCACCCCTCCTCATAAACTGCTGGAGTGGAGCAGAACAGAAATATGTGTGGGGACAACCAAGAACGGGTGATGTGGGAGACAAGACGCGACAGGAGGTTGTGCTGGTGCAGGGAGGCTGAACTGAGCGAAGTGGAGAAGAACAGTCTAACAGCATCTTGGGCTACAGCACCCATTACACCAGTTGTCTCAAGCCAAGTCTTGGCTTTCTAGAAAGATCATATCAGCTGTGGCGAGAGAAGAGGAAAGTAATGTTCCTATTGGGGCATTACTCCTCCTCTCCCCAAACCACTCTCCCTCAAAATCTCACCAATCTCTTATTCAAAAGGTTCAATCGTATCATGATTTGCAGAGATATTTTATGCTACTGTTTTTATTTTGTTACTGTGCTCGTTTGAACAAGGCAGCAGCGGCCTCCGACAGAGTCAGAACTGGTGAACAGAAGTCTTTTTATGTGAAAATAAGGAGAATCAGGACAACACCCAACAAGAGTGTTGACTGAAGATATATCTTGAAAATTAATGAAAAGGAGGCAGCTGAAGCTTTGGAAGATCAGAAGTCTGCAGAGAGGTGCAAAACATACCAAAAATAAACCCTCCTGTCCCGAAGGATGGGTTTGTGCAGTGAATTTCAGGATTCAACTACTTCTTTAATTCACCTTCAAACTTTTAAGTCTGAACCTTGGAGCTAAAAAAACTACAGAGGAAGAAACTTCTTTTCTGTGGCATCTCTGAAGCTGCAGCTCCTCAACAAAAATCAAGAAGTGCAGGGAAGCTGCACAACTGGAATGTCCTATATACTGGTTTTTATAACTAAACTTTTTCCAAATCTCTCCTTGGATTCAGTTTGGCCGTAGACAGTTTTACTTTGCTGGAACAGACTGGCTTTTCCGAGTGAGCACAGGGGCAGCACCAGCAGTACATTCAAACCACTGACATTTTCACTTCATTTCTGCCTTTTACACCCTTTGTGCTCAATGCGTGCTTGATTGCGGAACTCAGGCTTGCCCTTACTGCTTTAGAAAGTACTTCTGCATAGTGTTGAGAAGAGTTAGTTTCCGCAGCTAACACATACACAAACGGATTAGGCAAGTGTGAAACAACCAGATGTCTGAGTGTTTGCACTTGCACTTGCTGAGATTCTAGCATAAGCACAACTGTTCAGACAACTGCCACCAAGTAATTCTGAGACATAACATAGCTGCTTTATTTACATTTTTGTTACTCACTGAGAGCAATGGGAAGCTGCTGACTGGCAATTCCTGAAGCGCCAAGACTTACATTCTACACTGTATGTTCACATAGGACTACAGTAGGAAAGCTCCACCTCTTGCATCCAGCAGAGGTACTCCCAGAGTGGAAAATCCTTAATGCCTCCCATCCCCATTGACTCTTGGCCTGTGCACAGGGATTGTCAATACTGCTTCTGGTTATGCCTAACAGTCCCCCTGGAATTGAGCTAAGACCACCAATTCATCAAGCGCTAACTGCCAAGGATGTGTCAGCTGGCTGCCAGAAGACTGACTTAAAGGATTAAAATTTTTGTTGCACTTTTTCACAAAAAAGATGTATCGCTTGTGTGACATCTTTTGCTCTGCTTTTTCTCCTAAAAGAGGTAAGGAATGAAGGCAAGATATTTAGCTTCAGTTGCTGGCTCTGTTAGTTACTTCCCCTGCAACCTTTGGACAAGTCATTCTGCCTTTCTGTGCCTCAGTTTCTCCATCTGCTAAATACTGGTTTTCTATTTGACATAACACAGCCAAAAAAGTGCTGCATAAACACAGACTAGTATCTTTATTCTTAATGCACTTCAAAGCAAAATTTTCTTCCTCTCTAAGTCAAATAGCCTGAGACTTTTCTTTCCTCTGGGTTAAGCTGTTTTTTGATACCGTGCTGCCCCAGCAGCTCACCCAGAACCACATTAAAAGAGAACTGATGTCATGCAGCCTTGCCTCCAAACACACACCACCTGGACATAGCAACTGCTGCCGCTGCAGTTTAATTCTTGCTTGCTGACTGCAAATTTCAGTTCCTCTGGTTGTCTGCTGTAAAAATTTTGATTCATACTTTACTTTCCAAATATTGTGGCTTTTCTTGTGCAACCGCTTAAGAAAGATGCATTGGCCTCTGTTGTGCAAAAAGGATCTCTTGTGACACATGCACAGACACTGCATACACAGTGTAACAGACAAACTCAGTCAAGAGGCTGGCTGGTCTTCCTAGCTGTATTTTATGTCAAGATGCATATTAAGCTGTTTTTAAATGGGGAAGAAAACAGCCGTCAGAGTGAAATTCCCAGGTGTTCCTTGCTGTTCACGATGTTCATACTCTATACACAGAAAATGCTGATACTGCAAGGTGATAGGCACCTGCTAGGACAGGCTGAGCTTTCCCAGCTCCTCCTGGCTCCAGCACCCCACAGGACAAAGCCCATAGAGATAGCAGAATCCACAAAAGGTGCTCTGCCAGACAAAATGCAAAACTGAGTATCATCCTAAGTAATCTTTCTTCTTCTCTTTTCCTCTGCTACTCAGTGTAACTGCAGAAAACTTGCAGCACCCTTCACCAGCAAACCCATCCATAAAGCAAAGTTCCATCAGCTCGATCTGTTCAGCATGTCAGAATCAGGATGCAGCTGAGTACATTAAATATTTAAAGAGAGGGTTAACAATAAAAAAAAAAAAAAAAAAAAAAAGAAGAGGAAAACATGCATTTCTTCAGGGAATGTTTTGCTCACTGAGTAGAGAGTAAGAAAGCTTTGCCCCACTTAGCAAATGTACAAAAAAAACCAAATACAACCAACAACAAGAACCAAAGCAAAATACTAAAAACTGCACAATTTTTATTTTGTAACAACATGAACTGTCTACAGCTGATTTTTACGGAGAACCATCATAGTTGGTCAATAGTGAAAGACTATGTAATGATGTAATACATCTGCAATGACCTGTTCAAATTCCAGAAGTACTGATCTGTCCCTTCTTTTTGACTTCTTGCATGCATCTAGAACCACTACTCTTTCCGATTGCGTTTAGTTGAAAAGCCTTGACTATACCTTAAATCTTCAGTCTGTTTTTGATTCTAAATGCTTTTTGCTCTTGCTCCCTAACTTCTAAGGGCAGGTACTCTGGCAAATGCTACTTGCAAGTGCTGAACAGAGGAGGAAGAATGCACAGAAGTGGAGAAAATGTGAGCAGTAAGATTACCTGTCCTTGTACAACAGGTTTGCTACCCACTGCAAGGGAATGCAATGGTAAACCATGAACGTGGCTGCAGCATGAAGGCCAGAGGACCGAATGCAGCATAAGTCTAGAACGCAGCCATGGCAAAGCTGGAGGTCTGACTCGGTAACAAGCCCAGCAAAACAGTTACTGCAACAGTAAATGCACTGGATTTTGTGTGCCCTGTGCCATTTAATGACTAAGTTAAAAACACCAGTGGTACTTTTGTCTTGTATAAATAACTTAACTGGTAAATCTCACTTTTCAACTATCATTTCACCCAATATCATCTTTGGTCCATATAGCCTGAAAATCATTATTCATTTACTGACAAGTTTTCAGAATACATTCTCCTCACATGTGAGCAAAACACGTGTGCCAACGCAAAGAAGGAGACGTGTATTTGCAACAGTGATAGTTTCACAGGTAAAGTTTTAAGAGCCAAAGGAGCGAAACTCTCGGAAAAGTGTCTTTCCAATATCCATCTCTCCTTTCCTATTGAGGGACCGTGCCTCTGACAGCTGAATGCTCATAGCAAACACACTTCTGCAGCTCTCTTTGCAAACCTTCCCCTGCTGTTCTTCCCTTACTCTGTGTCTTGTCAACAGCCTCTCCTCACAAACAGCTGCTTCCCATCTGAGCCGATTCCTGAGCAGTGTCGGTAACACAACAAGAGAGAGAACCACCAGCACCCAGAGGGATACGAGCTAAAAAATTATATGCAAGTGTCCAGTGATTATCATTTGAAGCCTTCGATTTTCCACAGTAAAAAGGGAAATAAGTAAAACAGAAATGAGCAAGCAGCACTTCATTGAAGGACCAAAGTGCTTTCAGTCTACCATATCTCAGCTCACAACTGTTAGTAATGACACTCAGAATTAGGTAATTAACATCCAGTTCCTTTTCACACTGTCCTAAAGTAGTCCCCACCCATTCAAACCATATTTCCTTTCTGTCTCCTCCTCCACAGATCAAAAAAATAGAAGACCTCAAGTAATGACAACAACAGAGTCAGTAATGACAAAAATCAAAGGAAAGCTGACAAAACGTATTTCCAACACTTCTGGCCCGGCACCTAGAACTTTCACATAACAACAAAGCATTGGAAATGAACCCGTCTGCACCAGCCAACACAGAAAAGCTAGCACTGGGTCTGGGTGTCAGCTCTGCCACGGCCATCGCTGTTCCACCAGAGTCCTGTTTGAGCAAGGTGCGCCACGGCCTGGGCTGGGACCTCGGGCTATGCCTCTACTCGTAAGCTAACAGTGCCAGGACATGGGCCTGAGCCTTGCAATTCTGTTACGTTAGCAAGCTGTCAGAATATTTCCTGGCACCCTTTGGCCCAGGACCATTCCCCGTAGGCAGTCTGAATGCAGCCATCCTGCCTGGAGACTCGGAGAGTTCAGTGGTACAAGACCAGACCACGTCAGTTGGCCTCAGGGCCGGAGAATAAAGCCTGGCACTGTTTTGTTTACAAATGTATTTGTAGCCTAAGTCTCTTGCTTAACAATACAGGGCATTAACCACCGATCAGATCTAACACAGATAAACTTTTGCCTCCATGCCTTCTCCTCTGTGACCTACATATTAAATAGCACGCAGCCTACTCATATATGCCTACCTTGGGCTTGTCCATTGTTCCCACAACAACCTGGATTCTGTTTTAAGAATCAGGTTTCAGAGCCTGAAACATTTTACCAGGTCAAAGGTTTTACAACCTTCTGTTATTGCCCCTTCAAACAAAATGAAAGGGGCTTCTTTAGCCACAGTGATGAGGTTAGCAGCAAACGGCTCCCTGTGAGGTGATGAATTCAAAGCCCTTGTCAGATTAGACAGAAAGTCCCAAGGGACCAGAGACTTTGCTGTGTAGCTAAAACCCGCCCACCCATCTGAGATAAGAACTCACTAAAATGCAAATTCTTATCAGGAGTCTGTCCCCAGAGCAGGGCCCTCCCCCAGTGACACTCTGAATATGGGGGAACTCCTCTCATTGTCAGCTTCCTCAGCCTGACATGCATTTCCCACATGTATCCCACAGCGGGTTGTTCCAAGTTGCTCACACCACACTAGGATGCCAGAAGCATGAACAGGCAAAACTTTCAAGACAAAACTGTTATCACTGAAGGGATTTACCGTAGATAAGAAAATGAGTAAGAAGATGTGGATGATGTTGTTAGGCTTTTTTAAATCTAAGCTCACTCTATCATGTACAAAGGTAGTTAACATCTGACAGCCAGCCAGTAAAATGAGCACCACAGGTTCAAAGCTGTTTCTTAATAAATTGCTCAGATCACAAGCATCGCTCCTTGGTGGCAACCTCAGCAGTCAGGGGCACCAGTTGCAAAGGACTGTGCTTTAAGAGTGGTGCATTCAGGGAAGGGGTGAGCAGTGTGACCTTCAGCGATCAATATTTGCTTATTCTGACACATTAGGGCAAGAAACATTAGCAGAAAGAACGTGGGTTTGATATGACTGGTAGTGACACTGGTTGACAATTAAACCGGCAGCCTGATTTGGGCAAGTCAAACTCCTAGCCCAATCACATCAAGTTTCACACCCAAAACATACAGAAAAGCAGTTCCTAATATATGCTTGAAAGAAACCTGAAAATGTTGGCCCTAACTCCTAGACAGTGGCAACTAAACAGCTGACAAATCCACAGGGAATATATAATCAGCACCCTGCATATTAGATTTTTTGCCCCTCCCCTTTTTTTTTTTTTTTAAAAAAAAAGTGTATTAATGGGCCAACTAAATGATTGGCCCAGTCTACAAAGTCTACAAAGATTTGTAATGACTATAGACAGTGCTTGTTAAAAAAAAAACCAACCAACCCAAAAACGTGTCCTCATTTTACATAAGCTAAGTGGTTTGGGAACCAACAAATTAACATGTTGGCACAAGAACCGACCACAGGCAAAAACAGAAGTACAAAATGAAAGTTGGGTTGAGAATGGTCACAAAATTTACTTCACAAGTTATGAGACATCACATAAGTTGCCGCAAGGTATTATTTGTATGGCTGATATGCTTCCATAAAAATAATTACAGCAATGGCAATAGCAGTTGAGATTGACCCAATATCCTTACATAAACATTAATGTTCCTTTAACTCAGTTCCACAATCCCATCATCTCAGTAGCATCCTAATCTTTAAATAATCAAGGTGTAGAAATCTATCACCCTCTCTGCAACTCAAAGATACATGACATGAAATTGCAGCTGTTTCCAGAACTGTAGGAAGTCACATCGCCAGCCAGTTTGCGGCAAGTTCTTGTGCTAATAGCACTGGGTAAAAAAAGCAGGTGGGCTTTCATACATAAGCATCATGATGCCCAGAATGGTCAATACCTGTCTTTCTGTCACTAGGTTTCAAGGGGCCTATCCGAGCTCCCATTCAGCTTTGGGCAGTCATTCTCTCAAGGCTTGACATATGGCTATCAGCTGTGTAAGCAATGAGTTATCTTTCTAAGGAGGAAGGCTCATTAGGAAGAGCGAAGGAACTGTTTTCTCACCACAGAGCTGTTTTCTCTTACTCTGGTCTTGAGATCTGCAGTTCAAAGGGAGCCAAGGCCTCTTCAGATGAGTAGCTTCTCTGGAAGGGTGCAGGAGAGTGTATCTGCAGGAGTCAGGCATTTTCATCCAGACAACCACCCTGAGGTTCTCTCCCAGTACAGACCTACTGCAGTTCTGAATGTCTGCCACAGCTTGACTCACTCACGTGTGCAGAAGGCAGTGTTAAAGCTTTAATCAGGCTTGGCTAGGCAATCAAGCAGGAATCTTCATCTGCAGTAATATTTAAATCCAAGACTTCGCTCAGGTCTTAGGCATGTTGTTCGTGCAACCCCCAGCCCAAGCCTCAGTTTGTGGTCCAGCAGGGAAAAGTATTAAAAGGTAGCATTCAATCTCTGTATGAATTGCATTGCTCCACAGTGAAGTCTCTGTAGCTGATTGAGAAATGACATTGTTGCATATTTTGAATCTGTTTCTTGCCTCCAGCTGTTAAAGGCCAAGAATGCTGCAGTCATTCCCACTGCTAAATGGGAACTCTTCAAAACAGATAAGAAACATGATAAGACAGTGATGCTTCCAGTCCATCCTTCAAAGAGACAGGACTGGTTGCTTCAACACAAGTTGAAAACAAAACACAAAATATTGAGACAGAAACAGAGGCAAAAAGGGGGGCGGGAGAGGAATGGATTGAAGCCACCCTAACAGAGGGGGAAACAGCAGCCACCCTATGCCACAAGTCCAACCCTACTTTTTACGTCCTTAAGTCAAAGAGCCTTCATGCACTCTGAAACAGCATCACCTTTGATTGCACCAATCAAGGGATCATCCGTCAATTCAGAGACTTTAATGGCAATACTGCTGTGCAAATATGGATTAAGTATCCCACCACAGTACAAAGACAATGGTAATAAGCAGCAGCATTAGTGAACTACACATGCTTTCACGTCATCTAAAGCACAAAAGGGCCTGGCTGAAAGACGACTGCAAAGAAACCTTGCCATGTAGTCAGAAAAACTGGGAGATACAACCATTCAGGGCAATTCCCAAGAGTGATCCACAAAACAGGTTTCTGTCGTCACAGCAAGTGCTATTTGCAAATGAAAAAACAAGTCTTCACAAACTAGATGAGTCCACGGAATATATTTCTACTCCTTAATTTCAAGAGTATCTCAAAAATAGAGATGAAGTGCAGGAGGTTCGGAAGTCCTTGCCACAGGAAAGGCCTGGTCCAGCAAGACCTGAGAGGCCGAATAAGGTTTCTGCAAAGCTTTGTCATTAAACCCCCATTTTGTGCAAGAAAACTGATGGTCGTTTTTGCAGATAATGAAGGCCTAGGGGATAAGCAGATATACGTGGGTCAGCAGTACTCACTCTGGTGGTGACCAGTATAGACTGCCATCGCACAGAGATCACAAGCATCACCAAAGTCAAAATATACATTACCATTTACATCCTGAAACACAGTACAACTGCACAAGGCCTTTGCCGAGAAGACACCCATTACAGGCTGAGAATCCATGTGAGGCTGGAAGCAAAAACAACAGAAAAGGGATTCTACAGCTGGAAAGAAGAGGAGAATTCACACATAGTCCCTTATATTTTCTTGGAAGTGCCTGCAGGAAACAATAGGCAGGCAACAGAAATAAGTAATTTCTCGAAAGCTTCATCTGCCACAGACTCATCTGGATGCCTGCAGGCAGACACTGCACTTGGGAGATCCTGCTTTTTCAAGATACCCTCTCAGAGCGGGATGCCTCTAGGACTGCCAGGATCTGAACATAGGAAAGTTGGCTTGAAAGCACATCACTCTCTTCCCCTTAAGGAGGGTTCAGTGTCGCCCTTCCGGGGTACATCCCAGAAGTCGAAATATTAGACTGCTCCCATAAATCCTCTATGGAGACACCTAGTCAACGGTCACTGGTATAAGCAAGGAGCTGTCCTCAGATACAGGTACAAATGCAGATAAACCTGTCTTAAGGCTCCTGTGCCATGATAATACTCCTGTATAATGTACAAAAAACGTAAAGTAATCCATTCCCTCCGTACTGCTAAAGCCTTTGGGGGGTGTCTGGTGCCTGTGTTTTGGGCACTAGAGTTCAAGAAACATATATATTAGAGAATCCAGATAATAGCACGGGAATCATCAGAGGTCAAAACAAATCATTTTTGAGAAAAAAAAAGTTAAATAATTTGACAATTTAGTCTAGTCTGAAACAAAATGTGAAAATATCCACGAAATACTTGAGGGATTGATGCAAAGAGAAAGAGCTCTCCTCCATGCTCACTGCAAAAAAAAAAATTAGACATTACATTAAGCTTAGGAAGACATTTCTAATAATAAGGACATCTAAACATCAGGATAAACTATCAGAAATTACCCTCCTTTTCAGATCAGAACACGATGGGATGGTTTGTCAAGATCCTCTCCAAGACTACTTGTCATGATTCTATGATACGACGTAAAATTGTAGAACCACATTTCCTCCGCCCCTGCAAAGCAGTACTCCTGCCTATGGCACAAACACTGTGTGATCTGGGAGATGGAAAATTAGCAACGATTTCAAACTTTTTCTCATTCTATATTTATAGACAAACAAGCTCCCGTAACGGGTATCACTCTGCTTCCTGCAAACATCAGCCAAAAGTTGTGTAAAATCAAACCTGCATTCAGCTATGTGTGGAGGAACTCACTCAAACAATTTCTGCTGTCTGATGCTTGTTTCACTTTTCGATCCACGCACCCTTTCCTAGCAAAGCCCAGGGTCTCTGTCCCTCCCTTCCACTCCCTCAGCCCCCGGACTGCTATGGCAAGGGAGTTTTGTCGCAGAGGCACCCGCGTTGCGCTCGGAACGCACAGGGCAGCCGCCCGCTTGCCCCCCGCCAAGATCGTGCCCCATGTTCAGACAACAACTGGCATCCCTGAAGTGAGAGGGAGGGACAAACGGCAGAAGGGGTGACCGACGGTATCTCTGCAACCGAGAGGAGAGATGCAGAGCCAGAGGCAGGTCAAACACCTCATCCTGAAAGATGTGAGGAGACCGGAGTAGGTCTGAGATAAAGGATAACAAGGGTCAGATGCACACCAAGCTGGAACAAGCTAAGGGAAGCAAAGAGAAAGGAGTTTTAGTTCTCACCTGTGTGGCAGTAAACTGGTGAAACCACATAGGGCATTTTTTGATATTTTCTCATTGTGGAGATTCTGTGAGAGTGCAAAAAGAACTGAAGAGCTTTGTTCGTATGAAAAATCTGCTGTACTCCTACGTACCTTTGATTTGTAAAGCCTCGCTGCAAAAGGCACGGGCTAGTCACACAGTTTTCCCAAGTGAAAAATTAAGCTCAGGCATGCATCTCGGAGCAGAAGAGAACCTGGGAATTCTGTATCCTCCATCCCTGCTCTTAGACCCGTGGCTTGTAAACTGTGCTCTGCAGACCACAGGCTCAGATGAATAAATGTTTTCAGAGCTTTCTCTTTGCTTTGTTTTGCTTTCCTGTTTTTCACTTTTGCCTCACTTTCTACATCCAGACTGTTTTCTTCACATTCTCTCTTTGTATCCAGAGCAAACACCTTTTAGTCTGCTGCATTTCAGCCTTTAGCAGCTAATTTTGCACTACACTTAGTCTGAATAGAAAACTCTACTAGCAGAATTGCCAGCCCCAAATATTCAAGAGTCATAACACAAACTCCTAAAAACTCATCAGCATTTAGGTTTTGCTAATGTATCTTCAAACTTTGCTTTACAAGGAGAAGGGCTACAAACGTGCCATTAAAAATGAAAGCTGTGATCTTCCTCAAAATCAGGAACTTAACATGTTGTTAAGACTCGACAGTAGAAAAATCTCGATGTTTTGCAATCTTAACAACTGGCTATAGGTGAGTGCATGCGACTAATTGACCAAAACAACAGAACAGCAAAGCTAATTTAGATTACTTCCAAGCAAATTTCCTTTTCCATCTCCTTCCTCTCCCCAATTGCTCTTTTAGCTGTCTCATAATGAAGGAGCAACATTACCCAAGCCATATGGTTCACCCTCCAGAATCAGAGTTTATCTGTATCTACCGAGGATGAAACAGGCAGAGAACAGGGTAGGACAGGAAACCACACCTCACAGCTGAGACAAATGGTCTGTTTGCTACTCTATCTGAGCACCAGAGCCCTAATCTTGGATGCAAACAAGATTGTGAAATATGAAGAAAGAAAAAAAAA
>VZTL01003603.1:1398-34512 GCA_013400535.1 Scopus umbretta
CACCCTGGACACTACTGGCTGCCAACAATATTGCACCACAGCCTCTCTCCACAGCAGCAGAGTGTTGTGTTGTACTCCCTTCTAACCCCCGTTCACGTCTCATTTTTTCTACCCTACTGGGAAAAGCAGGGTAAGAGCTACTCATTGTGAGAGGGTTCTTAGCACCCTTTCCTGTCCCCTTCCCCGTTTACACTGGATCTGACCTCAAGGAATATGTTTTCTGGGTATGGTTCACATACACTCATCTCTTTAACCTACAACCTGATGGTCGAACCAGACACGTAGAATAGACACAGCAGGAATTTCCAGTAAAGTAGCTACTTGAGACAAATTCACAGGATCTCTGCTCTGTTCAGGAGACGCATCACGAGAACACTGGCAAGATTCTAAAACTGTCAAAATTCAAATCTCAGGCTGCTACCTGGCTAACTACAGAGCTGAAATTTCCAAGGCTGAGACTGACTTTCTGACCTGCAGTTTCTCCAACCTGCATTCATAAAGAGCCTGTCTTATGAAAAGAAACCCTAAACTTTGCCTTACAACAAATGATCATTATTCTGCTGAATTCTTAAACCCTTCAGCATTTACGCGCAGCAGTCCTAATTTCATGGAAAATATTACAATGCTATCCTCAAAGCCTGAGCCATTAATCATGCATAAATCGTGAGTAAGCCCTAGTATGCTACTCAGTCACCTAAATAACCTTTCTTTTTGCAAAGCGTATGATTTTTAGCAGAGATAATAAAACAGTATCTTAAATTAACTTTAGCTTTCCATTCTCTAAATTAAAGCTATTCTCTAAAAGCTATTATTATAAACCAAACAAATTACCACCACTGCAACAGTAAACTTACAGGTGATTACAGGCTCTGAACAGATGCAACTCAAAGTCCAGAACTTTACATACCAACTTACCTAAGCTGCTTTGCATAGCTGAGTTCAATCTCTGTTCTTTCTTTCACAAACTTGATGTATTTTTCCAGAACATCAATACCCCATTGAGTGTGTTTTTCTAAGTTGTCAAACTGGTCCTGCAATGAATAATAATAATAAAAAAATAGTTTAATCTCATTGAACATAGAGATCGCTAAAATTAATTTCCAAAGTGTGTATCACCATAAAGAAAGTGTTATTAATATTTCCTGTTACCACAGTTAGACATTTTTGCAGTGACACAAGTTTTTAAACTGACAGAAATCTGTCTTTTAACAGGAGACAGATTCGGTACCATTCTTCATTGCTTACTTCTGAAATTAAACCCATTCAGAAGTCCTGGCAATTCTACAGAATAGTTTTCTATATACAAAGACGTACTTAGACAAAGGAGAAGAAACGAATACTCTTGCCACTATTTTACTCTGAAGAGTTAATAGAAGTTCCATGAATCTAAGGTCTACTCCTAATTAGCAATTCTGATTTTAGTCTGAAAAATATAGATTTATACTCAAGCTTTATCAGTGTTATGAATTTAAAGTGTCATTTAGAAGAGCTAACAATCTTTGTACAGAACAGAATTTACTTCCCCATAGCCCATTTTGATCTAAAACAGAAGACATACTAACAAATGATGCCATAAAAATTGACATTAGCTCTGTTTACAGTAGGTTTTCTTGTCTACCTCCATTTATATACAGATGCTACTTTGTTCTTCAAATATTGTTGCCCTCAAAAACCACAGTCACACATGTTTTCAATAACATCTTTTTCAATCAAGAACATTCCACGAGTCAGTTTGGGATTTGCAAATGCCAAAAGAAATTAAGCAACTCCAAATCCAAATTAATTATCCAAGCCAGCTTATTACTATCTGCAGATTTAACCTAAAATTACCTTATTTTTTTAAATTCAGTTACTGCAACAACACTTAAATTCCATAATCGTCCATTCCACACAGTTCAGAAGTTAATATTTCTACAAGACTTGAAAAACATTTTTTAACCTGTGATACACTGAACACTTATCCTGACAGAAACACAGTGTAAACAAGGTCTTCAATATCAGCCTGACTTATTTGGCAGCAGATTCCATTGTGTTTTACATGGAAAACAGAGAATAAGTTCGTACATCTGGAGTCCAAAGGTTGGATTTGCCACATTTTCCAAAATATTGTACACAACAAGAGATTTGGGTCAGATGCTTTGCTACCACAATTAAAGTTTCTGACAGAAGCGATGCTTATTTCTATCTGCCCAAGATTTGGTCTTGTGACTTTCAGTTTGTAGAGCTATCATGGAACACTATCAAAGTAATACAAGCCCACATCCTTAGATGCACAGAGCAGAAAAATAACAGAAAACTCCTACAGAGCCTAGTTTATGAGTATGTTGCTTTTAAACAAATAACACTTTCTGCTTTGTAGCGTATCTGGCTCTGACAGTATCAGGAGAGATTCTTCCAGCGTTGAACAAAACAGGCATGTACACAGAAGCTGCTACTTGCTAACAAAACTGCTTTAACTGTGTTTTGAAGGGGAGAAATAAAAACCAAATTAGAGGAGGAAATTTGCAAAACCCTAGCAAGAAGCAAGTTAAAACAGCAGGTAAGATGCATGGAACAGGATACACAAGGTGTGTGTATCTGTGTATTTGCTCTGGCTTAGCATAAGGTTCTATTTTAAACCAATTCAGCCAAACCAGACTAGGCTTCAGTTTAAATTATGTCAGTATTAGTCAATTAAAGAGGCACTGGGGGGAGAGCAGCAAAAGGGCAATAGTATAAAGTTACAAAAATAGTAAAGAACTTCTAAGGCCCATGCTCCAGGAACTCAGAAAAAGTTGTTAAGGGCAACTGAAAAAAAAGAAAAACAATTCGAAGTGCACGCAATAAAACCCCGACTTCCAGCAATGTAAGTCACCCTTAAACCAATATAACACAATTCACTCAAAAAGAGGATGTACGTATTCTGTAGAAAGGGAAGACGTGTACTAAGCCAGTACATATTTGCATATAGACAAATCCTTATTTCAGACAATTTCACAGCTGGGGAGAATACAAAGACGACATGGGTAACATCACGGACCTCTCCTCCTCCCGGAGGGCTCCGATCGGGAAAGAACATGGTGTGCTGTCTGGAGTACGATGCCAGGACGATGAGGCACCTTCTGCTCTGCTTCAAACATACCACCTCCACATCTCTCAGATTATGCTGGCGTCAAGAAAGTAGTGCAAACATGGCCTTTGATAAAGAGGTCTTATAGCTAGCCCACACCCTACTCTTCCACAATTGATATTATTTAACATAAACACATGCATACAAATTAAATACCCCAGGAGGCAGTCCATTACTCACAAGTTTACATGCATTGACACACACTCCCAACTTTGAGAAGGGAAATCTCAGGGAGGGAAATTCACTCCCTAATCTCTGTAAGCAAATTAAGCCACCCTTAACAGATATACCATACTAGTAGCAAGAAACTAACTTAGCATCCCCATTCGAAGAGGAAAGGTCATGGTTTCCCATAGGAAACAAAGCTTTTCAAGGAGATCCTACCCTTTGAGAGAATTCAGACTGCTGACTGCACAGAAAGATGGAGCAGGTTCACCCTGGAAAGGCAATCTTGCTGGTGGCTTGTCCAAACCTCTTCTACCACCATCACCACCACCCTGACTCAATTCTCAGAGCATCATTTAGATCAGAGTATGAATAAAAACCTGAAAATGGCTCCAGGTAGCTGCCTCAGTTTGGTCTGTTATCCCATAGATGGATCTGCCGGGCTGTTTCAGTGGCCTCGCTATGCCAAGTTTGGCAAAAGAAAACTCCATGATGTGCAGTGCAAAGGCAAATACAGCACGGCGCAGCTGTCAGACCAACTATGTGAAGATGCTAACTTTAAAAACAGAAAGTGAGCAGAGACACTTGTCTCGTGCTGAGCTATAACCAGAAGAACCGCAACCAGATAAACTACAAGCACTGACCACCGCTGTCAAGAAGCAAGGCAAGGTAAAATTTAGCTTTCTGCAGACTTTGCTAAAGAGAAGAGTTTCTGTCCTTTTCAGGGCACAGAGCAGTTTTGGCCCAAGTGCCACTTCACTAAGCAGCCAATACCCCACAACAGTGTGTTACCCTGGGGTGACGTATTCCACTATCCGTTCCCTTTTCTGTGTTCCTTAAGGATGAAAAAGGTCAGTAAAACTAGCAACACTATCCCTTGCTGATCATGAAATTCCAAAGGAAAGGCAGTGCAGCCAGAGGGACTTAACACCGATGTGTCCTCCTTGTTCCATGGGTCTGCTCAGCAAGCTCAAGGTAGGCAAAGGCTCTGTGTTAAAGCTAATGCATCATACGGATGAGAGAGTACACAGAATGCTTTGATCGTAAACCATAACCTTTAATTCATGGAATCCCAAAGTCCAGGGATACATGCAATCAATGTAAAAACAGAACTTGTAAAAAGGAGATTTCTGGGAGTAGTTATCAACAATGTTATCCCTTGAAACAATCAACATTTAAAAGATTCTTTTATTTTATTATTTCCAAAGCTTATTACAAAAATGCATTATCACATGGAATCTGAAAGGGAAAAAAACTTCAACTATTTGGTAGCAAATATGGACTAATTTTAGTAATCCTAACAATGAAATTTTCATCCTTCTCCGTAACAGACTGCTTCCTATAGATTTCCCAGAAGCAGACTGCTAGAAAAGTAACTTCAAGACTCCCAAACTTCAGTACCATGTTTCACTTCAGTTTTCACTGAACTCCAAAATAATTTTATAGCTTAAAACAAACTCTTCATAGTAATTAATCCCAGCAAAAAAGATCTCATGAAGAGGACAATGCCATCAGTAAATGAGCCAGTATTTTGGTTAACTTAAGCACTTCTAGCACCAGGCGTAAGAAGCTTCTCTTATTCCAACAGTAAAACTCCAACGTGGCTTTCAAACACAAAGATCACAGTATCAGTGTTACACTGGAAGACAGCAAGGAGCTAGTGGCTGGGGAAGCATCGGCCTTACAAAAAAGAAGCAAGAGTGCAGCTTGTGAGGATTTATCTGGCTCCACTCTGAAGGAACTTGGCTTTACAAGCAGAATTCTAATCAGAGCAGCACATGGTTTCAGCACAAAGCCCACCACCCCTGCCAGTGACTGGATCCGTGTTTAGCAGATAAAATGTGCCGTGACAGCTGCACAGGTTCGGTCATCACCTGGAAGGTGGCTCAGGTACCTCCATGAGCTGCTCCTTCAGCTTTTGGTTTCAATGTACATCATGTCTGTTTGTTTTCGCAGCCTCCTCACCCTTCCAGTTAGGGCTAACATTAGAAAACAATAAATTCCACAAGGCTTTAGCATTCTTCAAGTAAAGCAAGAAAACAAGACAAGAAGCATGACACAGTGTTCAGTGAGAATGCTCCCACCAGACCACAGCGAGGGGGGAAACAAAAGGTCACTTTGCACCTGTTTTCCCTGAAAAAGAAACACCAGAACATTTTCTAGAAGCATTCACTTATTTTCCTCTGACTCAGAGACTGGTTTACATATAAGAACACTCTTGAGCAAAATACTGCACCGACAATGAGTCATGTATCTCAGCAGGCTCCCACCACGTTACTGTCCATGTCCATGTCCTCTGGCCTTCCGACCTGCCAAATCTCACGCTCTCCCATTTTCAAGTCCCTACATTGACTTAGTGTGATATCAACAGCTTATTAAAAAGAATAGACTTTTTATTAACAAACAAGATGTGCACGTAATTGAGCTACTCCTACAGCTTAATTATTCCTCTTCGTCAGATTCCACCGGCTTCCCAAAGACAGCAACACATGCCAGTACAAACACCTCATGACTTCCCCAAGTGATGGAGGAGTTTGAATATACGAGCTGACCCACCTGACTTCACGTGGGTGGGAAAGCAGGACCTCTGCTGCAAGCTGTTGGAAACAAACAGCATCTTCACATTTGTTCAGAGCTTAACACATTCTTGAGCATGCACACAAAAATTAAAGCTCAAAAGAGGAAAAAATAACTTTAGTCATTAACTTGAATGGGAATTGGACATCCAAGTACCCAGAATGCTTTGAAAGTTTTATTCCTAAGGCAAAGCGTGTTTCTAACTTCATTTCTGTTTCTGTTAATTCTCCCCCGGTGTTTTTACCGCTGCCCAAATAACCCCACATTCATGCATTCTTTCTGAAACTCGGCTGCATGCTTGTTACACTGACAATGCTTAAAATGGAAATAGTGCTGCCTATTTGCTTTTCTTCGTTTTAACTGCTACTTTAGGCTGTCAAATCCCCTCACTTCTCAACCGTTCTCCTGAAGTCACATCCCCCAGCTATGCAAAGTATTTTGGGAAGAAGAAACTTAGCCATTAAAAAAAAACAAAAGAAAGAAAAGCTTTCTTCCCATTTCTAAGCTCCATAACATGGAGTACAACTAATTATTGTGCAATAAAGAAAGTGTTATTCATGTGGTCTTTGAAGATCAGATCAGTAAGATATTCCTTCCTCTTTCAGGAGCGCTTCCATCTTTTGCGAAACAGTTCAACACAAGGCTTGTTTCAGATCCAGTGATAGATGGGACCTTAATTTGCCACCAAGGGGATTCAGCATTAACATCTACAGAAATAAAGGGGGTGTCCTCACTCTTCTCTTGAGTCTCAGCCTCTCTGCAGCCACACAACACTCACTCAGGTCGCTGTACTCCCCGTGCCCGGTAAGCGCTCTTCACAAACAGAAAGGCTGATGACATGGAGTCCAGCTGTACCACACGGCTAGGCCAGAAATCTTGGGCTTTCTATTAGGTTTCAAGTGTGAACAAAACATTAGATTCTGGGAGACTTTACCAATTGCTTCTGCAATTTTAATCATCGTGTCAAACCTACTCGGATTAGACTTAGGTGGCAGTGTTTACTATACCAGTAACCAGGCTGAGCGGTCGCTCCGTCACTCTCTCTGCTGCTTTCACAGGTAGTGGCGCAGGAGTGCAAAATTAAGAATGCTAATAAGAGGTAAGTAGTGAAGAAAGAGTATGCCAAAAATTCAGATGGCAATAACAGAAAAACAAAGCCTTTCTATTTAGCATATTCATCCTATAAATCTAATCTGGCAATGTAATAAGAGACCTACGATTCTTAAACGTTAAGAATATTTGAAGACTTTCTACTGCCTCATTCTCCGGGGAGTTCAGTTCCGTTTCCTCCCAAAATTACTTGTTTATCCACTGTCCTAAAAACTTAAGTAGGAATAAGGGAATTAAACGCTAATTTTCACCTCTGATTCATACCTTTCCCTCCCACATCCCTCTATTTTTAAACACTCTCACCCATTTCCATAGGCAAAAAGGAATTAAAGTGAAGATCAAAAATACATTACAGTGTTCCAATTTTAAATTACTTTTTTAGATTCCATGGCTTAACAACTTCAAATTATAAAAATAATTAACACAATGATGAGACCTTCGTAGGCTCAGTTAAGTCCCATATGGCACTATAGTGCTGGCAGAACACAGCAGAATTCAGATCACAGATCCTTGGAGACCTACAATAAAGCTATATGCAAATGTTAACAGTCTTCAGGCACATTAATAATGAAAGAAAAAGCATAAAGTACGGGCTACCACTGCAAGAGCCTTCCAGAAAAGAGATGAGCAGAAAGTACGAAAGCACTTCAGCATCTGTTGACTCAGCCACTACTGATGAGAAGCAACTTCCCACACAAACTTGTCAGCTATAGTCAGTGAAATCCTCAATTAGTGACAGCTAAACAAACATCTGTGTTTATACATGTTAAGTATGTTAACTATGAAATGGAGTACAGGACACTAACCTTTTGCTTCACGCAGTACAGACAAGGACTAATAGCACCATGGAGAACATCCCGATGGGACAGGGAAACCATCCCTTTTTGGTTTACATTCAAACAATGCTGTGGCTTTACTGGTCGTTTTATGAATCTACCCTTCCATTACCCCTGTATATCCAGTTCTTGTTCACAAAACTATTTATGATCACATGCATTTTTCATGCGGATCTCCTATTCGTTCACGTGTTTAATTCCATTTTAGCCTTTAAGTATTAAATAAATTCTTCCTGACCTTTCACCTTAAACAGGCATATTTCCACTCGAACTGAATAATAAATATGCCAGAAAAAAAAACCAAACCATCTTACTTTCCCACTTCCGTCTTCCTTTCATCGCTATCCCTTAAACTCATTTTTCCATACAGCCCAAAAGGTTTTTAACTATTCTTTCATCTCTTCTGATTCTCCTCAGAACTTGATCTAGTTAGGAGAAAACAGAAACAAAAATAAGATTCTTTGCCCCATCATTAGGCAGCTGAGTGGATTTCAAAACAGGGGGGGAAATCCCAGAACTCAAGACTGGAAACAGACTATGTTTTATGTTGAAATATCTTTTATGTTGCTAGGTAAACTCACCTCTAACTGTCTTACTTGTTTTTACTTACTTACTTGAATTAAGCAGTTTCTGGTCTATATTTCAAGCCTTGAAATGCTTACTCTCTTCAGCATTTTGCTGAAGCTGTAAAGCAAAGTAAGTTCTAATATTTATCCCAAGTTTAATTTGGATTTAAAATAATGTTGCCCCAGTATAACAGCAAAGGATAGCAACAGGGAGTAACCCTCTTAATTGCTACTGAGACCAACCACGCTTATCCCCACCCATAAAACCACCTTTCACAAACACAAGAGTGACCCCTCCTGCTAATTAAGCAGAAGTGCTGTCTCACCGGCAGGTTTCGGCCATTCCCTAACCCTACCTTGATGGAAACCTGACTGAAGTCAAACAAGAAGCACTTCTGAAAAAAGCCACCTGAGCATATGGAGCAGAGGCCAGCACCTGGAGAGCAAAATGACTACTGAAGCCATGCTGAGGCAAGGCCAGTTCTGGGAGTACAACCAGATTGTCAGGGCTGACAGGGAACAAATTAAATTGCAACATCGAACAGAAAGACCCACCTACAGTAAAGATGCACAGGTAGCTGAAGACCCACTAATGAAACTGCTGAGCTTGTCTTCACACTACTGTAGCGTACGACCTCGTTGTAGAGAAGACGGTGCACAAGTGCACAACACCAGACGAGATTTCACGGCAGCAGGTCACAGAGAGCACAACAAACCAACCGCAGTGCAAAGCCAACTAGTGAGCTCTGACAGCGGGGAAGGGAGGGAGGGAGGGAGGGCAACTCGCTCAGCAGCGGCACAGAGCATCATCAGATCAGCGACGAGACACCTCCATCTGCCTGACAGGTCACCAGGAGCACAGCCCGAGCACTCACATTGGTGATCCCCTTTAACACCTGTTATGAAAGCCTTGCAAAACCGGACACGTGGTTCACGGGAGGACACTTCCCTGTGTGAGTACAACCAGTCAACGACTGCAAGACGTTCACACACACACGCTCTCGATGTCTAGCGATCTCTGCTAACTGCTTAAACCATGAACTGAAACTATTCCTTCCTGCAGCAGCCAGAAGCTTCTGAGTCACTGCTGCCGCCCGGCCGCGGGTGCTGGAGCGGTGGAGCTCCAGGAGAAGCAGGTGCTCCTGCAAGAAACCTCCTGGTCTTGGCTCCAGGGGCTGCTCTTACCGCTACAGCAAACAGCCTTCCTTACCGGAGCCCAAACCTGTTAGACCCCAAACCCTCCAACTCTGCCAACCCTGGTTCAAACCAAGCTTTTTCCTCCCCCTTAGCCTGTTGTATCCTACAAAGGATGTGGTAAAGCAGAACTTGTGGTCCCTCTATAGCAACAGGGCAAGTAACAGTGCTAACACAGCAGCCAGGAAGGAAGGTGAGAGAGAATGTGCCATACAAGAGAGGATGTGGTTGCTGGCACCGCAGCAACTTAAAAAGATGCTGCGAGAGGTAAGACAACAGAGAGGAATGATTAATTCTGGGGAGTGGGAAGGCAGGAGGATGTGAACAGCTCAACTGGAACAGGACAGGGCTGATGAGCAATAGGTGATTAAAAGAAACAGCAAGTGAATCAAACAATACTGGATAGATAGGGACAATAAGATGGTCCTTTTGCAGGCAAAAGACTAATGGGAAGCCTGGTTTTCTTGCAACAAGGGAGATTTTGGTGTAAAATTATGTAGGTTATCTGCCCTCGATGGCACATGTGGAAAAATATAAGTCCATCTAGTATAGAACATTATATAGGTGCTGTTTCATTTTTATTCAAACAAGGCCATATACCTGAAAAGGCCATACAGAGGCGTGAAGAGACTTGACACAAGTCATCTGCTCTTATCAGTGGGAGATGCTTCTAAGAAAGTTGTTACAGCTCTTGAAAGAGGAAATGTGCATCTTAGAGGTGTCAAAATTTCACGCTCTTGAAAATGAATATTATAGTTTTCTTCAAATAAGGAAAAGGTAAGCCTCACAAAACATTGTTTGCAATGTCCAAGGATCCTCTTCATAGATGGCCACGCTGCAGCAGCAATTCATTTCCTTCAAATAAGTTTATACATTTTGAGGTTTGAGGCACTGCACTACTTCACCACAATGAGAACCATCTGCCATAAGCAGACCATTCAGAAAGGAACACTTCTTTTCAAGCATACAATTCTGCTTATAAAATACATGCAAGAAAACCCAGAATGGGACACAGTTTTGTTTCAAAATACATGATAATGTGCAAATTACAACCCAGGATATAAGAAAGCTCTTAAAGAGCAAGATAATAAGAGAGAAACCTCAACTAATGCCAGATGTGTGGTCAGGAATACCAACTATTTTTATTGAAGGAATGAGTGCATTTCAACCTTTTTCTGTACACGTTCAGTTACTTAAAACTGAAGACAAACATGCGCATGCTGCTTCTCCTTTTGGTGATACTAGTGCAATTCAACCAATTTAAGTGAACTTACTCCTACTAGGTATGGGGACAAGCAGCTGAATCTAGACCGTCAAATCCAGACTCATTAGCTAAGCAAAAGCTAAGCAAAGGCTCCTAACTACTAAAATCTCCTGGGGCTCAGAGAGATGATGCATCTCTACCATTAGCATTAATGATACCCACAAAATTCATTTAAAAAACAAAGAAACAAAACAATGCAATCCTAACCTCTTCCTTCTGCTCGTCCTATGGGAATAGGAATGGGCCAAGGATTTGGGTTTTGCTGACAACATCCAGAGCTGCAGACTGAAAGCTGCAAGGACCCACAGGGATTCACTGTTCTGTGCACTATAAACAAGAGCTTTGAAAATGAGCAGATTCTGGTGTGTATCGCTCTGCTGCTGGAACGGTATAAATCATGAGCTGCAGAAGAGCTCCAGATCCGAGCTGCCTCCCTCAGGAGTTGCAGCATGGTAACAATGCTAAATATATGTTGTTGTTGTTCCAGTAAGATTTTTCAGTTGACAATGTTGCAACTTTTCACTGTTCCTCAGCACCATCCCACTTCCCTGATTCAATACACACCCAATTTTTTTATTCTGAAATAATTAGAACAAATGCAATTTTAAAACTAATTCCCAGTAAATCTTTTGGTGCCTGGCTACATCTTTGGATTAACTGTTGACTGATTCTCATCCTCTTTTTTTCCATTCTGCAATGCTCTCCCTTAATAATACCAGCTGTTAAAACAAAGATCAACAAGATCTCTTGCCCACACAGTTTCCCCTTTGGGCAGCTGTGTACTAATTATTAAAAATGAACCATACAGTGTTCCTGCTTATTGCACAAATAACTACAACAGCAAAACAAACAAGCCTGCTGATCCATTTAAAAGACACACACACACAAGACAATTCTGCCCTCTTATCCAAAACCATACTGAATTACAATAGTAGAATCTTATCCACAAAAACAATACTTCAAACTGTAGTTGTCTATGGGAATGTATTTTGGGGAAACTAGCTTTTTGCCCAACTTCTTCATAAACCACGCCATACTGGATTCATCACATAGACTATCCAAGCTGTACTACACATCCTCAAAGTGCACAATTTTGTCATTAATATGAAGCCTTTTCAAATACGATACTGCTCTAAGCACACAGCTGGAGTTTAGGAACTGCTGAATTTCAATCCCATTCTGTTGAATTCTTTGGAAGAGTAATATTCGGGTGAGAGTTTCTTTTCTTTGGTTTTGGGGAGATTTGATTATTTTTATATAACCATTTAAAAAAAAAAATCAGTGACACTGTTAAACTTTGCAAAATGAAGAGTCCTTGATCTCCCATATGGGCTACATTAAAAAAAAAAAACCACACACAAACAAAAAAAACCCCAAAAAACAGTAAAGGCCTTGCCAGGCACGCCTAGTATTCTCAACAGCGAAACTTCTGTTCTAATCTCCATTAAATAAATCACCTGTCAGGTATAGAATGAAGCATGTGTGTGAATCTCTTTTCTACACAGATGCTAATGCAAAGATGTATTTATTTATTAAACAGAAGAGAACAGCCTTTACTCCTCTGACTCATTTTTGCCACCTCCTCTGGCTGTGAAGCACTCGGAACTGACTACCAAACTCCACTGCAGGCATGGTGTCCTTATGGGATGTTTATGCAAGACGCTTGGAAAAGAAAAATGTTGCAAAAAGTCACGGTAATTCTACTTCGATGGAAGGTGCCTCCTAACACCATTACCGCAATGGCAATACCTAGGGTCAAAAAATAAGCTGCCCCTCCCGCCCCAGCACGTCCAAAGCCCTTCCCTGAAGTTTAAATGAAAAGTGAAAATCTGTAAACTGACTGTTCCTGCCTCTCTTTTCCAAATTAAATGGAACTAACAGCTGAAAAAGACAAGAGTACTCCTTTGCAGACGGGGTTCAAAAAGCATTTAATAGCTTAAATACCATGACATTACAAATACAGTCCTAGATTTTTCAAGGGCCACTTCACACTCAGGACCAAATAAGATCACTGTTATGCCTCACGTATTTCTACCTGCCATTGCATTCCATTTTTAACCCAGAAATTACATTTGGTCCTTCTGCTTTGAGCCAAGAAATAGTTAAGTTTCCAAAACAGGAGACTTCTCTGAGAGAGAGATACGATTCAAGAAATCTAATGCAATAGATAGAATGAAACTGTTGTTCTGAGTACATAGCATTTTAAATGTCTGCAAACCTAGGCATAAATTCAACTCAAATTTTAAACACAAAGTTGATCACTTCAAAATTTGTTAACAAACTCTGTTCAAAATGCATTTCATGATTCAGTACTATCCACTCATACACTCCACTCTGTGGAGTGGAGTCAAGCAACACTGGCAAAGAAGTAGATTAATTCTGGAACTAGGCCAGAAACAGAAAATAAGCAAAGAGCTGAAGAAAAGCTGAAGAGACACTATTCCTTAAATCCATCTACTGGGGTTTGTCACACAGCTTTTTTTATTACAGTAAGACCCAACTCTTCCTACAGCTATAAAAATGGCAACAAAGACATTCAGCTAACATCCTGTCAAGTATTTTCCTATCACCTTTCTCATCTCAGCTGTTTGGCTGATGAACGCTTCAGAAAAGGGACCAACCCCTCCTGCATTTGCACAGGCTCTGCAGTACTTTGTAGAGTCAGGCCCTCTGTCTTGATTCTGACATTGTTTCAGGCTGATCCCACTTGCATAAAAAACTCAAAACTTTAAGCTGAATCTTGCCATGCCTCTTCGAAGCCCTCTGCAACACATGAGATCACCTGTATAGCCACAGAATTAATTTCAGATTAACAAGCTAAAATCTGGTCAAACCAAAACTAACGTGGCAATCGTACCACTGACACGTCTTGCCAGGGATCAGAAACATCTACCTGTGCATCAAACCATATATTGCTATCAATGGAAACAAGGATTCTCTGATAAAGTAAGTTTATTTTCCTTTGGAGGGAGAGAGCATATACTCACATCCTCACACGCTCAGTTCTATTCCATTTCTATACAGTTTATCCTCAGGTAACAACTCCCATTAATTACAATGCAAACTTGTGTTAAATCAAAATTTTAAATCTGAGGAAAAGTAATTGCATTTCCCTTAGCCAAATAATCGCTGTATAAAGCCTCTCTGAAACTCCACTGGGTCTCCCCTCCTCCTCCCGACAGAAGCCTCTCTCAGTTCTAAGATCGCAGCTAAAATAAATGAATGCATCAAAGTAGGTGGAATAAAGAAGGGGAAATATTGCGCAAATTGCTGACCCACCAAAAGCACACAAAGCATTTGTTCAGTAGTGACAAGGAATAATTTAATCTGAGGCAAATTACCAAACAAACATCAATTAAATTACATGCTAGAATACAAGAGAAAGTTCTCCCACACACATTTCAGGTTTGCAGCATCAATAGAGCAGCACGCACACAGCCAAGCACAATGCTCTGTGGATTGCGACGGAGCCATCCATCCGAGCTACTCACTCAACGCTATTTGGGATTCTCCACAGGACGTGAGAAAACTACAAGCATCTAAAGAGAAAGAGGTAAATTTAACTCCATCACACTAGACAAACGTTCATACAAGAAGAATAGAGAGATCATCTGTCACCAAACTTTGTAAAATGGGAAGAAATCAGTGTTTCCTACCCCATAAACATGACCTTCATGAAACGTACAGAACTAGAGTTTTATAACACAATTATCTCTACCATCCATAAATTTTATGTGCCCAAACACCTGATCAGAGAGCATTTGAAGCAAGTTGCAGCCGCAGCAAAGATCCTCCAGCTCTAACAGCAGCCCTCTTGTGCTAAGTGCTGCCTATACCCCTAATAAATCTGAAACGGCGACCAGTTCACGGGGTGTGGGGGGGGCCGGGAATCAGAGACAAGCAAGGAACCACAGTGCAAGCAAGACACAGTGGTTTGCTGACTGTCCCACAAAGCCAATGTAGTAAAGCCACACTCTGAACCCCAAGGGGAAAAGCTCAAGTTCAGTGCGCTAACCATGACAACCTAAAATTACAGTTTCTAGAAAGTAGGGCATCTACTGACTGACTGTACAAAACCTTCTAGACTGGCTCCCTACAAAGCCTCCAGTCTCTCAAATTAAAATAGTCAGAAGATTTTATGGAAACAAATCAACAATTGCATTCTCTTTTGACCAGCGTGACTTGGAAACTTAAGCAGCAGGAATAAATGTTTCACCATCCTGAGCAAAAGAAGAAACATCCTTTGATCCTTCAAGGAAGGACTGCTTTCCTCAGCAAGGATATTCTGCTCAAAGCTGGATAGGCAAGTCTAGCTGAGCAAAAGGGGTAATTCGGTTTTCTTGCGACAACAATCGCATGTCTTTCGGTTCCAAAAAACCCCATTTGAGTACTGTATAATACATGCTGTAACAGTGATGGTGGTACCATGATAGAGATTTCAAGCCTTCACAATGCTTGAATAAGCGTGCATGTTCACAATCCTACAGGGAATTACATCAGTAAACAGTCTTTTTCTATTAATCTAGTTTTTAGACATAGACATGAAGAAAAGCACTACTGAATTTAAAACGGCACTTATTGGAGCTAAGATGAAAATCCACACATATGTCACACCAGTCTGACCACTTCCTTCCGCCTGTCCAATCTTCCAGTAGTACATATTTGCCCAAATCCAGTATCAGTGAAACAAGGGACAACACAAAACACTTGGTTTGGTTTTTCGTGGTGGTTTTGGTTTGGGGTTTTTTGGTGGGTTTTTTTGTTTGTTTGTTTTTGTTGGTTTTTTTTTTTTAAATTCCATTCCTAAGGATGCAGCTTTATATTCAATTTCCAGTTCTGAACAGTCAATCAGTACTGGCTCTTAAACCTCAGATAGAAGTTGTGCTGTGGCAGGTAATAAAATTAGGCTTTACCCATCTAGGCAGCTTTTACTAAAATGTTTGGGTTCAATCTCTGAAAAAAAGCATGCATTTGTAAGATGAACTTCTAAAATTTTTGAAACTTTTTGTAGTTTTGAAACCCCATTCATATCCCTCTTCTCCAAGAACTGCCAGGCAGAATACTGTTTTGGGGGGAGGGAGGGATTGGTTTCCTACACAAAGTGGAAAAAGGAAAAATGGTTTAGTGTCCTATCAGTTCTACTCTGGCACTTAAATACCAACTTACAGGCTTAGGATGGAATGGAAAGTACACATGAAAAAAATCAGGTTGACCGCATCCAGCCGCATTATGATAGTTTACCTAACTGCAAAGGCAACTACTTTTTCCAACATAAATCCTAGATTTCCATTGAGATTAAAAGCACATCACAACATGCAGTAAATGTATCCACTGGCACCGAGATAAAAGCAGTAATAGATGCCTCATATAATAGTGAGCTATACAGCTAAACCTAGAGCACAATGAAACTCCAAGGCCATTAATACTAACAGGAAAAGATTCCTACTAACTTTGCTAAACCCAGGATGCACAACATTTTTCAAATACAGATCTCGAAATTCTTTATAAAGCTGGTAAGGCTACAGCAATCAGACAAGAATTTAAAACTCTCTTTTAAGGAGTTTAGAACCAACAAAGCTGCTGGTATTTTAGTGACATTGCAGGCTCTTGTAACAGTGCAGGCATTTAGAAGTGCTAGCAAATTAATATGCTGCACCAACTCATTTGGTGAACAATCTCATTCAGATCTTAAGCTGCTTGTCCTGTGTTCTGAATGTGTTAGCAGGCTGAAAAAATCTGAGGCACCAAAGATTTTCTGAAAGGGTGCTACAGTTTTTCCAAGCGTAAAGCCGCTTGCTGTACTTTGGACTGATTACTGGGACAGCGATAAAAAGCATTCTGTCTTGAAGAGAAACAAAACCAAGACCACCACACCACATAAATCGTGATGTTACTGGTTAAAGGACTAACACAAACTACAGTTCGATGTTATTAAAATTTTCACAATAAAAGTAATGGAGAGATGCTGGTCAAGTTTTGAGTTGGTATTATAGCACAGCATGTTTCACAGGAGTACCTTAATGAATTGATTTACTAAGACTATGTCACAAAAAATGTGCTGTGCACAGAGCACTTGCGGCAAAATTCTGTGAATAAAACTACACGATCCTGATTTCCATTCTTCTCCTGTTCTTGGAAGATCAAGTAGAAGGCTACTGCAACAAGAAAACACAAAAAACCCAGTAACAACAAAAAACACCCCCCAAAAAAACCCCAGAGAAAGTGCTTACATTATAATGTGCTACTTGTGTTTCCCTACCACAGCAATAACAAACCATGAAGTTATCAAAAGACGATGGCAAGCACCGTGCTGCTCTTTTTTCACCACTATTATGGGAGGAAATTTAACAAAGGTTCATTTCGTTTCCAGAAAGTAATGGATTCCCCAACTCTACAGGTCTACCTGGAATAAAATTATAAAATTTTAAATAAATTATAATTATAAAATAAAGTGCCCACAAATTATACGCAAATCTGTTAAAAATTCACTTCTCCATAAGCCTGCCATTCAAAATAAGCAGCTGATAACATAGCAGTAATACTGAATACAGCTAGGTCACTTATGAAAATACTGCAAACAACTCAAGAGTAGACTGGCATCTTGCAAGAAAACCGTAAATTCCGGTCAGCTTGTAGCTGCGCTGTTCAGCAGCGGAACAGGAAACAATGTGATGTGCAGAGTAAGATGTCGGTCACTTGGGCTCACTCTTTCCTGGAGCAAGAGGAAAAATTACAGCCCGCTTTCAGTATTCCTTCTGCACACTTGCTTCAACTGGAGGAGCCCGCCTGCTGAAAGGCAGAGACCAGCTCATCCCACTCAGGAAACAGAAACTCTTGCAGGCAAGATCCAAACGTGTATTCACGGTGCAACAGCCTACAAAGACAGATGAAGCCGTTTCCTACAGCCCATTATTTTTCAGCAGGGCCATGTAGGGCACCTCACAATTACATCCTTAAGAAGTAATTAACTCCTTACATGAAAAGAAAACAGACACACACACATTCCAGCCTCTCTATCAGGGATGCGTGAACATCACCCCCGCACAACTTCAAAAGTCTGGACCGGGAGGGTTTTAAAGCAGATGCCATTAAATATTGATGATGTTGTATTTCAGTTTTTGCCTGACTATTTGAAGGGAATTAATTAGTATATTGGAAAAATAATTCTTTGAAATGTGTTCTAGTATAGAGAATCGATTTTGGGTATCTATCAGCATACTATATTGATTTTCAATGTAAGAAGATACAATAAAATAGATACCCTCTATTTTACTTTTTAACTTAGTTTCAGAGCACAGTAACTACTCAGTAGTTTACAGTTTCACAACACATACGGACTTTCATAAAAAGCGTGGGTGCAAGATACAGTACTATCTTTTTCCCCCAGATCAGAAGAGTCACGAGATGGGAGAGGTGCGAGACCTGTGTACGATTTCCACGTCCTTGAGTGGAAATGTGCTCCATCCTTCCAATCTTGCTTGCCTTTAAGTTGTATTGCAGAATTTGCACGACAGGGCCCATCAATGCTTGGATTCCACAACGTCTGCCTAGCACATGGGGCTGGCATCTCCAGCAACAACTGCTATGACAACTCCTTCCAGGTTCATAAAATCAGTAATAATAATTAAAAAAAGTAAGTGGGACTTCTGGAACAGCACAACACTTTAAGCAATGCACTTATTAAAACAGCAGATGTTTATGTGCTACAAGGGTTGACATCCTGTAAATTACACCGAGAGGCACTCCTCAAAAGTCTTGCCAGATGTACTTCTAACTCATTTATTACTGGAATGAGGTAGTATTAGACTATTTAGTTTCAAAGCAGAAGAAGTTAAAGGCAAAGTTCTCATTTTTTGTGTAAGAGACACATAGGCTTTGGATATTACAGTTCATCAGAGCAAGCGTAATGTGGGAAAACTCCCCACCTCAAAACACTTCGGATTTGGTTTTGGGGGTTTTTTGTTTTGTTTAAAAAGTCTTGCCATTATATGAAAATACCATGTTACTATCAGAAAACCTCCTTCCAGTATTCTGGAGTCTTATAATCAGAGCAAGTTATTTGCTGCTTGCATATGACACTTGGTATATTCAATTGATCTATAAGACACCTTCCTTCATTAAACATGACACTCAAGCCTGCAAGAGGTTATTAAACTGCATTTTAGTTGACATTCTTTGAAACATACATTGCAAATTCTAAAGTACACGGTGAGATGAGTTAATCTTGTGAGTAATGCAAGAGACAAAAAAAGAACAGTGTTTTTGAGAATAAATAATCTACTCATGGAAAGACACATGGGGGGACAGCGGAAGATAATGGGATACATCGGAGAAAAATTTCTTAGTCAGGATACCAGAGACACAAATGCTTTAGAAAAACAAGTGTCTGAAATGAGACCAAAGGTTCCGAACATTGCCCTGCCTTGCACAGACATTGATGCAAACAGTGACAGATGTTCTGAGAGCAGAGTCAGCATTACTAAATTAAGCACAATGATCTAAATTTCTTATCAGCCTCGAAAAAAGCTGAAGACCCATAATGCAGACAGACACAATGGGTGCATAAACAAAAAGCCCAGGGCTTCAGCTCTTAACTGCACTGAAATAACTTAAATTACTCATAAGGTTAAGGGCTGAAGAATAAGGTTCAGTCTTTTAGAAAACATGATTTAGTTGAACAATGGTACAAAATACAAGCAATTTCTAAAATAACAAGTACACTAATAAAGACAAATAATCTAAGCAACATTTTACACCACTGCAAGTGCTTTGCGAGACAAAGTTTATCATAAGGGCTTCATATTAGAAGTGATAGTGGTGGCATGGTAAAAATAAACCTCATGAGATTATCCTCTCTCTAAAAGGCTGTAATTTAGGCAAGAAATACATTTCACCACAGATAAAATCCCCAAAGTTATATAAACTTTTCATATCTTTGCTTTCTTAACACCTTTATAATTCCTATTCCATTGTACTTTTCTGTCTAGGCTGAAGAAAAAATCACATGGTTTACAAACTTCAAATCAAATATTTCAAGACACAGATGTTAAGTGAACATACATTGTCTCATTCATACAACAATAATTAACTTTTTATCTTGGGACAGGAAGATCAAACATACGCTCCTTGTTCTATTTTATTTTTAACGCAAATTCAAAAAATAGGTTCATTATCATCTTCCAAATGTGGACTTAAATACAATTCTTAGGGAAACTGAACTGCCTTAGAAAAAAAAAGACAAAAAAAAACCTTCCAAGTGTTCACACTTAGAAAGTAATTTCAAGAGATAAGAGCATCTATCGCATCCAAAATGACTGAGTCACTATCGTAAGCATCCAGCAGTATCACCACAAGCAATCCAGAGCAGTCACACCGATCAGACGGCTCGGCAGGACTGACGAACGGGAGCTCGGAGGTTTGTAAACGGTGCGAGAGGAAGAGCCCACCGCTGAAGGGTGGCTGCTGCAGCGATCCCACACGACCGCTGGCACAACAGGACCAAGGATCCCCAATGCTGACGGTGGACCTAGAGGCTCTCATCTCCATACACAGCTGCTCCTTCTGACAGAAACTCTACCCATCCTTTGGCAATCTGTACCAACTCCCGCGATTAAAAATAACAATGTGCCAGCCTTTCTCCTCTTCCCCTTTCACTCTTCCTCATATCTACCCTTTGCTTACATCAGCTTTCATCCACTACATTGCCGCAGCTTTGTCTGCTGGATTAAAGAGCGCTCGAACGCAGAAGAAATGCCTTTATTTGAAGAAGAACAAACAGGAGCCTCCTGTCAAACCTTTGACTTGGATGGATCAGAGCTACTGATCTTCATACAGCAACTGGAGCTTCTGGGCACAGTTCCCTGAATGTCCCATGACTCCCTAACTATTTTATAACGCAGGGATAGACCATTTGCTTGATGAGCAGTTGAAAAATCTAAAAAAGTATGAAAGAGGATATTTACTTGAATCTGCTAGATGTTTTATCTGCCAAGCAGGGAAAGCAAGCTTGGCCTCTGAACCAGACTGATACAGAGGAGAGGGAAAGAGGAAAACAAATGCGTGCTTACCTATGTATACAGAGGGTGAGGGAATTTCTCACAATTTGACAAGAATATCCCCTCCCACAGCAAGGACAACGAACTCATTCGGTGCTCTTCAGTTGTCATAATGACAATATCTTCCACTTAAAATCATCTTTGGAAGCTACAACTCTGGTCCAAAGGTTGACTGAAACTGCTATTGCTCTCAGCCAAGAAAGGGAAAGTAAAGAGGGTGGGGTTTTTTTTTGTTTTGTGTGGGTTTTTTTCTTAAATTTATTTATTTTTATTACTCTTTACAAACCCTAAAGTTTAAACCCATCTCCCCAAATAATGGAGTTTTAGCTGCTGACACAAACTGGTGGGCCATGAACTGGTAGGACTAAGGACTTTTATGGTACGGTAGAATACTTCGGCAGAGCATCTCTGAAGTCAGAGATCTTTGCATCTGCCAACTTCTACCAGGGACATTCAGTACGTATTCACAGACATTACAAAGAGTCACCCTAAAAGATTCCAGCTTTTATAAAGTCCTCAGGCCTTCTGGATGTATTTGTAAAGGATTCCAATATTCTGTAAAAAGAAAATTACTGCTTACCTGACTTGGTGTGCAGACTGATGTGGACAAAGACAAAGTGGCCAAGAACTAAGAGCAAGACTGAAGAAACATCATACGGTCTACCTCACTTTTTTTTTTTGGTACTGCTGTATATGAATGACATTCATAACGACCAGTAAGCATATCCAACAAGGTTGCTGATATATTATAGCTAATTCTTGCTTATGAGCACTTAATATACAAACTAAAGCTCCATCGTACTGTTTCATTCCTCATTCAAGTTAATGAAAGGATTTCCAGAAAAGCTGAATGCAACCATAACATTTTTATCCTCAAGAAATCCATGTGTAATTGTAGCCTTTGTAAATGCATACAAATAAACACAATCTTAAACTTTTGCAAAATTAAGACATAATACAATATGTGTAGGAAGCCATATTTCCTCAGTAGTGACTGTTGTTAAAATTTGGAGTATTTCCTGGCTTTAACATGCTTTATTCTACTAATTTAATATTTGTGACAATATCTATTTTTGGAACTGCTATGGAACACATACACAAAGGAGAGAAAACAAGTTATAAATGCAGTGCCATGAATAGAGCTATATAGTTCATACATTTTTTTTCTTTTATTCCCTAAGAGAATCTGAGCATTAGGCACTGCACCACACAAAGCAAATGTATTACAGTCCCCCCTTTTTTAAGGGTGATTTGAGCCCGTGGCTTTTTTCTTTTAGTTTTGGGTTCATCTTCTGATTATTTTCAAAATTCTCTTTATCCAAGAAAGCCTCTTGAAGTGCATTAGGGCTTACACATTAGTCCCAGACTGTTTAATTTAGCCCTAATACCTTGCGAAAGCTTCAGGATGGATTGTTGCTATTCTGATTAAGGAATCAATCTCACCCCCTGCCGAGAAGGTTAGATGAATGCCTTGCCCCCAGAGGGAAATCAGTATTGCTGCACTGACCAGCAACTTCCAAACAACACATGCCCAGATGTATTGTGAAGAAAGAAAAAGAGCACTTAATTCTTGCATTCTAATTATAAAATAGGTTCTGAATTTCCACTATTTTGACTTTTTTTACTGTTCAACTCTTCAAGAAGCATGGATTCTAGCTTTTTTGAGCTTTATTGACTCTGTCAATATCCCAGATTTTTTTTTTGTTCCCAGAAATTAACCCATAAGCAAACCACAAAAGATAACTATACCAAGCCAACAACAGATTAAACATTCAAGTCAATAGAAATTGCTGTAATCGTATGCATGACAACCATACATTTAATGTAAAAGAAAAGATCTTCTGACCTGTGTGTGAATGGAGTGCACTACTTTGTCATGCTGTTCCTAACCATCAAGTACTTCAACTCAACTGCTAATAACCAAGTGAAACATTTGTATTTATATTGTTTAGCTCAGAGAAGGCTTTTGTCAGCTGGAACAATTCAACACACTCCCACCAACATTAAAAGTTGGCACTATGATACAGAAGCTTTCCATTCAAGACTAAGTATGTTCAAAAAGCATCAACAACTATGCAGACCTCAGTCTCCAAAGACACCTAAATAAGGTACATGTTTCACAGCAGCACATTTCTTGCAAACATTGTCTTCTTCCAACAATTACAGCTTTCCCATTTCAAGATAGTTTCACGTCAATCATACTGAACCTCTGAAAAAGGAGCTTTCAACAATTTTATACAAAATACAAGTATAAGGATGACACAGACAAGAATCAGAGCAAAATCCACAATGCAAAAAGAAAAAACAGCTCGCAATTATCCAGAAGAGGAGGTGTAGAGGTGCCCACAGTTCATATCGTGCTTTACCAGGAATGGATGCAGGCTTCCGCCCTTCCAGGGTTGTTTCCTGGGCTACTTCATTGCATCTCAGAAGACTGCATGCAGCCACACAGCCAGAGAAACACTATTTTGTCTTTAAATAGAGTTGGAACCTAGCTATCACCCCCATTCCAAAAATAAGGCTGTAAATCCCCAGGGCACTGATTTAAATAGGAACCAAGTCACACATGTCATGTGATACGCGTTCTCATTACCTAAAGGACAGGCCGGTGCATTTGCTCAGCTTACAATTCTGGTTTTTCGGTAAAGCATGCAACGATAATCTGTAAGCACTGAATGCCTTGATCACATGGGTAGGCTGTCTGTCTTTCAGGAGAATGTAGTCTTTCTGATCAGCTGATGACAGTGTCTTTGAGCAAATTAGCAAGGAAGCTTCTAACCAATATATATACACCACTGAAATGTTTGCTTAGAGGTTTTTTTGCACACCAAAAACTGAAGTAAAGCTGTGCTACGCAGTTTTTCAGCTTTTACATGTTAAGTTACAAGCATATTGCCAGAAAGCATCTTCTGTGAAACACAGACGTTTCACAACTCCAAAGAGTTGTACAGAATTAAAAGCTCTTGACCAGCATACACAACCCTCTCCTCTCACCCTTTACGTTTAGGCTTTTCCAGTGACAACACATGAGCAAAAGTGTATCAGACTGTTATGCTTGGGAGACAGAGGCAGGATAGGTGAAAAAATATTTCTGTAGTGCTCTATCACAACTCTCCCAGTTTTTCTTTCACTACAGCAAAACCTTCATTACACATTTTTAATGAATGCCACTCCTATAAGACCCACATTTGACAGATCAACAGCCCTCAAGAGGGCAAGAAATATTTCCCTTCCCCATTCAACTTTTGTTTGAGAAAACACACTTCCATTCACTCACTGCTGCATGCCAATCATTTTTTTCCTTTTATAAATACAAGATAAACATGTTAAAGCATTTATCACTGCATAAGAGGAAGTACAATGCAGAGTGAAAAATATTATCTAAATGCATTTTAAACCTATTTGCTAAACAACTCCTCAAAGCTTTCTGCACAGAACGAGTGGATTAAACAGCAGTGCACACGCTTCTGGATAAAGCTCTCATTTGGGGATGTGGTCAAATATTCTTCCACAGTCAGTGAAGATGCAAAATGCAACCACAGAAATCAACATGCGTACATTCAAACCAGTAAGTCAACTCTACTTAAATATTACATGGAAAAAGCCACATAAAAATAGCAATGCTACAAAACCAGGCAGGCAAAAGAGGACTGCTAGGTCCCTTCACCACTTTTCTGTTTTATTTATGATCTAATCTGCATCCTTTGCCCCATGCTTCTTCCTTCTCCTTGTGCACCCAACTACACTTTCTCTTGATCCCGTCAAACTCTTGATTTGCCACTCCTAATGCACTAATCCCATTGCACGTCCTGTCTGACAGCAAGTCAATCCCAACAGTCCTACTCAGAGTCCAATCCCGTTCTCCCCACATGCTCTTTATCCAAGCTGTTTCCTTGTTACTTGGCTTTTTTGTTTAAACTCCCTTCCTCCTCCTGAGCTCCTTTCTGCCGTTTCCTTTGCCCAATTAGCCCTGGTTCTCTCATCCTGCCCAAGTTCACCATGAGAACTGCCAATTCAAAATGTCTCTCCTCAAACGACCCCATTCCCATCACTCTTAGCACTCCAATCACAGGAACAGTTCCCAGATAAGCAGCTCCAAGTTTCTGTAACTAGATCCTAGTCTGAGCTCTACTTCTTCCTCACCACATTTGGTCTCCTGAATCAGCTAGGTTCCTCTCTGACCACAGCATCTCTCCCCCCATTCCTCACCCTCGGGTGAGCATAACAAGAGAAGAATCAGTCCATAACAAGAGAAGAACCAGTTTGCTACCATCAAGGAAGCGTAAGTGGTCAGATGGACCTTTAGCCTGACTTGTTGCAGCCATGCCTTCCATCCCCTCTCCCTCCAAGCTGTAGTCCAACTTTCTCCCAACTCACTGACCCACGTTATCCTCCCTTAACACAGCTCAGATCCCCCTCATGCCAGATTCTGTTCCAGCCAGCTCCCTCCTCCGCCTCAATGGGTGCCAATAGAGTCCGAGAGCACCAGTGGCTGCCTGACTCCACCTTGGCCTTGAGCAGCCATGACACGGAAAGTCTGGCTGCACTCTTGCAAGGACCGGACTCAGGCATGTGCAACTATTCTGTGGTGACTGCATCGTCTTCTCCCACAAAAAAACCCTCCAAGGCCACAACACACTCAGCACGCACTGGAACTTCTGAAGACTTCAGCACTAATATCTTCACTGAGTACTTTCAAAGTGGTATTTTTCCAAAGTCTTACAAGTTTGCCTAATTTGGGCAGTTTTTCTCAAGAACAGCACAAGGCATATCCCTGCTCAACAACTATTGTCTGCCAAATTTCAAAACCTTGCTCCAATGAATGGGAGCACTACAGCTTTCCAAAAATGAAGCGGCATCGTATTTAGTATGTGCAAGACAGGAGCCCTGGTAACAAATGAATAGTCCTGACCACTCTGAAATACTAAAAACGTGAGGCAGGCACAGAAGAAAAAAGAAAAACTGCAGTCTGAGCACACTAACTTGGAAAAAGATTTAAGCAGCAGAAAATAGATGACTTCAACAGAAAGCATTAAATAACCTTCACAATAAGAAGAGCTACCAGCTCAGTCTACAATATAAGCAGAGACGGAGAAAACTCTCCAAGGCACCCAAGAAGCAATTTCTCAGAGTTAATCGGAGCTAAGCTGAACGGGCTCCAGGAGCCCCGTTAGTGAAAAGCAGTATTCTCACTATCTCCGAAAGATGATCATTCTCCCGTCGCATAGGTAATACTCCTTTATCTGCATATCCACAGAGTCAGTTCAACGAAAGTAAAATTTTTGAACTATGAGTAATTTATGAGATAAACTGTACCTGCTGTTCACAGAGGAGTAAAACACTACAAACAACCCTTCCCCTTCAGCACTGATACCAGCCTCACTAAAATGGTAGAACTCAAGGATTTGCTCTGAAACCTTTTTAGATACCAAGCAGAAAAATACTGAACAAGAGACAGCCAAGTGACACACATTTAACATAAGAAATCTATATTATTTCAGCTACAACAAGAGTAATAATCCACTATGGCATTTCCTTGGATTAAAGACTATCTGGATGACTTGGTAGCTCACTGGGGACCATCTTTCTAAACCAGGCATTAAATCCTGAGAGACTACGTTTCAAGTTTTATTGCTTTACTGGGTTTCTAAGGGTATCTGGGGGGGATTGCTGTTGTTCTTTTGGTTGTTTTTCCAATTAGGCTGACTCTTCCCCAAATAAATTAAGGACAACATTGCAACAGAACTGCTTCTTTACGTGCTTTACAACATGTGTGTCTGTCTGCTTCAGCGATCAGCAATGAACGTTTCATTCTTGCACTTTCACTGCTCTGTGCTGTAAGTAATCTAGAAAGCCCATCTACATTTTTTCCATTTTTAGATGCAAAACCAAACATATTATTTGAGAATGCCAACAAACTATTCTTAAACTGAGCCAGAAGAAATTATTGACCAGGTTAATAAGGTTATCCAGACAACACAGAGGCAAGGCATTCACATAAAAATTCCAAAGGGATCCAAATCACCCTCACCACACCTGCTTGAGAAGAAAGATTCAGACCATCATACCCTGTACATTCATATGCACATACATACAACATATATACTACTTTTCCCCATTTTGGATTTTAAAGCCAAAGCCATTGTTTGAAAAGAAGGACAAAGACTGAAATGCCAAGAGACGACAGTGTTTTTCCTCTCACCAATTTAACCAGCTCCTTGTTTAAAACAGAAAAAAAAAAAAAAAGCAGAGTTTCTAGGGGTGGAAGGAAGACTACAAGTTTCACCTGAAAAGCACACAATTATATTGAAGGGGAAGTTATTTTAAAATATTTATATGAACACTAAGGAAACTCAACACAGCATTGGATTTTGACGGCTGGATTGGATTCAATGTATAACCAATCTCATAAGCATTATTTCAAACAGGATGAAAGTGAATTTCAAAAATTCATTAGCAAGTTACCTTTCCAGCAATCAACAAAGACAATAATGTAAAAGCATGTTATTAAGTTTCAGTGCAGCAGTGGCTCCTACTCTTCATGTGGAGTATGGCTTTTGAAATTCTGCTTTAAAAGAATGTTTCACAACATGAGTAACACTAATGAGCTGCAAAGAGTCCAGAAAAACATCGTCTCATGTTTGACTGCCTTCCCATATGGTTCAAGAAAGCGGGGGATCTTGAGCAGCCACAATACAAATGGGAAGAGTCTGTGACTGAAAGGGGGAAAAAAAAAAAAAAAAGATATTCTGCAGTCTTGACTCACACTGAAAGATCGTAAACCCCCTATTCTTTAATGAATAGGTAGGAAATACAAGAATAGGTCTGTGACAATATTAGAGAAAACCTCTTTCTTAAGCAGAGTTGTAAAGGAAATTACTCCGACATTCACACATTGAAGACCCAACAACTCCTGCAGAAACCAGAACAGAGTCTTTCTACTCCTAGTGCCTGGAAGTACCAAGGGATGTAGGCAGGGACCTCCCACATAACCCCATTCTCCTACCCACCAGCTCCCACGAGCAGCAGGGGACTTCCCACAAAGCACATCTTACATGTTTAAAAATCAACTATTTTTCAACTAATGAAAAGGACTACAATCGCACTAATTTTAAAATGCACACACTTACAGGCTGCAGTAGCCTGAACTACCATCCTGTGCTGGGCAAATGCAAAGGTGTGCGCTGCAGAATTATGATACTGAGTAATGATTCAACTTCTATAAACAATTTCTCACTCAGTAATCTGCATATACAGGCTGACCACTTAAAACAGCGAGTGTTCCACCTTGAAATAAGGAGATATTAATGTCAGACAATTTTGCTACCTCAAAACTGTCCAAATAACTATGCAGAAAACTTAGCTAATGAAAAGTACATTTTGCTTTGAAGTGCCCATCTCCAGCACGCTGTATACAACTTTTACTAAGAGCCTTAGAATAACCAAACCAAAATTATAAATAAGATGCATTTATTCCTGACCTCATTCCCCACCCCCCAACCTCTCACTGTATTTGCTTTTAGGGTGCCTTACTCTGGGAGTGTATTTTTATGGGTAGAATTCCAGCCTCTGCAGAAGTTTTAACGTGTTGCTAAATAGAAACCAAGATTCTACTAAATACAAAGAGGAAGAGAGCAGGGATGCACAGCTCTGCCTCTAGTTGTCTGAATGATGCCAAATAAGATGCAACAATTCACAGCCGATTTACAAAAAGCCACCCTTTTCAGAAGAGGGTTTGCCATCACTACAGAAGATTTTCGAAGCTGCAAACAATTCATCCACCCACCCTCGAAGGTTAGGCCCATTACTTTATACAGTGGAAACCCTCAACTGGGAGTTAACTTGTGATTTAGCACCCAAGACTAAATACTTCCAATCTGTGTCCTGGTCCCATCAGAAACCAGGTTCTTTTCCTTTCAGTCTTAGAGTAACAGTTAACACCCAACACCAAAGAACTGGCAGGGGTGGGGGGTGAGAATGGCATGGGTGGGATGACACACACACAGGCTTCTACAATCAACTATAGTGGTGCATACAATAAAACTCGATGCTGGCTTAAGAAAAGAATCAATACATCAACCCTAGATCCAGGTCTGCAGATCCTCTTATAGAGAACAAGCCGACATGAACAGAGACTTCATTTGAGATCACGTTTGACTACTGTGCCCAGATAACACCACTATACGTAATGCCACCAAGGTCAAAATCACCTAGGTACTCCAGACAGTTTCCGAATGCGAGTCACCACTATATGCAACACCCATATATTATAAATACTATTGAAGAACAATACTGCATTCAAGTCAATTGAAGAAATGCAAGATCACAGCTGTTTGAACATAAATTCTGCTGGTGAAACAGAGACACAAGTACTGAAAGAGGAAGCGATTTATCAGTTACGGACAGCAAGCGGGGCCTTCACTTTCGACTCGGAGTTGCACCCGTGTTTCATCGCCTGACAGTGGTCTACAAGAACCCCACTTGTTTTCATACTGTGATTTAAGAAATTACTATTACTGAAAATAATAATTTTCTAAACCATAAAAAGTTTAGAGACAAATCACATTTATAAGTGGAATGAACTTTATAAGGCAAAAATAACCGTATCCACAAATTGTATTTTTTCCATACTGAAGCATACCGGAACACACTACAGACAAAAGGTATAGTCCCCAAAGCATCAGTCACATGAGGAGTTGGCCAACAGAGCCCCTTGCGTAAGGACAGCAAATTAAGTCCTTTGCAAACACCAAATATTCATCTTCTCACAGGTTGAAGGGACAGGGACAGCTGTTAGCAGACACTCAGCTTTTCAAAGGTCAAAGAAAAATGTGATTAAATCATCTTCCTCCCCAGGCTTTTTCTAAGCTGTACACTGAATGTGGAAAAAAACCCAACAACAAACCCATAGTGTCTGCACCTCTGCAACATTCATAACAAAAAGATGAATCTGAGAAGATTCGATCACTTTACTGCTTGTTCTTGCCATGCAGCATGACAGCCTTTCTGAAAAGACAGTTTTTCCTTGACCACTTAACCACAAATTTACATGTAGCTCCCCCAAACTACATACTGTACCAAAACTCATCATCAAGAAAGTTCATTCCCTTCAATACACCAACCATGCAGCCACAGCTTTTTCCACTCAAAAGACAAGGACCGAAGTGCAGAGGTTAGTTTGAGCTCAGTTTGCTATGTAATTCCTACCACTTGCTTCAAGGGCTTCACAGCACACAAACAGACACTGGTGGGAAGTGTAGCACACTGGCATTTTACTAGCAAGAACACCCTTCAGAATAGCTGTATGTGCCATGCTCGATGTTATTCCCCATTACCCAAGCGAGGAAACGGGTGAAAGAGATCCAAGCACGCTTTGACAGCCTATTGTCCCCAAAGCGTAGTTGACTGAACGTACAAGTTGGGTCTGTAGACATAATCTTTACTTGCCACTTAAATTAGCTAAGTATTTAGAACACGTTGCCAAATTCAAGAATCAGACATGAAGTAAGTATCTACTATACCCTCCTACCGGTGCGCCCTTAATGCTACTCATGAATGCGGGTGAGAAACAAAATGGTTCAGTCTTATGACAAGTGTCCTTCACCCACTTCTTCCTCCAGCTCCTCTATGTTTCAATATAAGGGGCAGAAAGGCTTTTGCAGGGGTTGGGTAGACTGACAAAATGCACAGCACCGCCACCCTGTACAACACCGTGATTACACACAGGAAACTCACAGGCAGGGATGTGAGACCTTCAGGTTTTGCTCTGCAACGCTGGGTTGCTTGGAGATCCCAGATGATCTCATTATCCTGAGCATTTAGCCTCATACAGGATATAAAAGCTGCATTAGTACCTTGAATAATTCTGCTGGTTATGGGTCCATTTACACTCACAGGGCCAATCCTAAAATGAAACTCAGAAGTCTAGATTCAAGTGAAACATCAATAGGAACTTTGCAATAGGATTTGCAAGCCAGAGGCACGGAACACACATCACAGCACAAGGCTAAAAGCCTGTCTTGAGAATAACCTACATGTTGCCAAAGGATTTTCATTGCTTCTGAAGTGCAAGGCTTTCTGCAAACACCTTTTTTTTTTTCGCCCCCCCCCGAAATGAACAGAAATTCTACATAAATCCATGCACATTAACATTCTACATGTTTTGAGGAGCATGCTTGATTTTACTTCTCCTTTGCTGCATTGAAAGGGCTGAATCATTAACATGCATCCAGTCTAACAGATCAGCACATCAGAGATACAAGGTGCAAGTCAAGCCTGATGAAACAACACTAATCTTTCCAGCAAATTACAAACTTCTAAACTACAGTTGGAAACACTTGTTACCGCCTCAACTTTCAGTCCGTCAAATGGTTGCATCAAATCATATACCAGTCACATCACAAAATAGGCATTGTTGCTTACAACACCTGTTCCTAAATACCCATTCCCCGACTACTTAAATACCAAATTCTAAGTTAAATGGAATTTAATTTTGTTAAAAAAGGAAAAAAAAAAGCATGCCATGATCAACAAAAGGAGGTAGCATATATTAAATACAGGTTGGTTGTGTGGTTTCCTTTCCCAGTCAAAGGGAGAATATGGAGAAAAAAAATCAGCATTTTGGCCTAAATACCCAGAGCACTGGAAACCGATATGTTTTCAAAACTCTGCCCAATGTAAAATAAAGCAACTCCTGCCAATTTGGCGTCTAGAATCATTGAATCTCTTGGTCCGACCCTCTTCCCCAGTACCCTGCTATGCTTCTCAGAGTACTATATTGAAGACAAGAAAAAATAACACTTTAATGCTGCTGAAGACAATAATTTCTGCAACAAAATTTTCGGGGTGGGGGGGGGTGAGGGGGGAAGTATGTTACAAAAGCACTTTGTAAGTGTTACAGAAGATAAATATATGACTGCATATGCACCTGCAAAGAATACATAGAACAGAAACAACTATTTATAAGGCACTACTCTACCACTACTGTTCTTGTGCAGAAACATCTCAGTACCACTTGCACACTCTTAAGAATGCAAAAAAACCGAAGTCCATCTTGACAATTCAGAATGTATTTTCCTGTCTCAAAATTGTTACGCTCTTACTTTAATTCCATTCAAACTAGTTCACCTCCCCCCAAAGCATCCAACGTGCAGAAAAAGAAGGCAACTGCAGGTTTCGCCATAAACACTCCCATGCAGCAGAGCTGTTTACCTACTGATGAATCAATACAACATCACTAAAATATTTCATCAGTATGTATCACCTTTCTTTCTCTGGAATGTACAAACATACCACCACAATCTCTCAATAACCATTTGCTCCCTGATTTACTGTCTAGTTCTAACCAGATCCAGCTACAACCCGACTACAATGTCACAGCAAAACGGGATGCTTACCTAACTGTCTGCCAGAACAGGCCAGTAAAGCACCCAGAAAGGACAGCAATTGGCACATCTAAAATAACCATTTCCCTATAGAGCCGGTTTCAAAGCTTAGATACCCTCACATCTTAATTCGCGCTGCTTACTAGCCCCAAAGATGAACACAGGGGCGGAATCCTGCAGTGCTCTGCAATCCAGATGACCCTCTGCCACTCATTCTTGACTTCTACACTGAAAACACTCTTTCCGCCTTCCTCTCCCCCCCTTCCCGAGCACAGAGCTCTCCTGAGATTTTCAGTGTCCCACAATCAAATCAACAACCGCTTGCAGAGTCCCCTGTCCGCTATTACAAGCCCTCAATAACAGGTTTCGCTCCACGCTCCACCATCACGCCGCCAAACATGGCTGCACCATGTCCTCTTTGTGACTGAATGTCTGTCTCTCTCTCTCCCCTTCCAAGGCTCCTTTTACCTGCCCACCCTCATTTTCTCAGATCTGCGAGGGACCGTTTCACATCGCCGTTACCCGCTTTTCATCCCTTTTTAACAGCCTGATCTTTTCCAGCAACGTGCCGCCCGTCGGAAACCAAATGCATTTATACTTTCCAGGTTCACTTCAAAAGCAATCCAGGAGCTTTATACCCCGAAACCCTCCCCACCGATAAAGTGTACTTATTTACAGGCAACAGAAAACTCTTCTCCCAAAAACCTCCGTCCTTCAAAACAAGCGGGGAGAGAAAAACCTTAGCAACAGCGAAAGGAAAATTTATCATCTGGCTTTTCTTCCCTGCAGCTCCCTCTCCTGAAATTGGACCCCCTTGTATAGAAATCCACCTCGGAGCCTCTCCCCAGCCCCCC
>VZTL01003607.1:223-15653 GCA_013400535.1 Scopus umbretta
TTTTTACAACAAGTTCCTCGGGTCGCCCAGCTAGAGACCCCGGTATTGTTTCACCTCTCCCAGCGGCATCCTCCCTGAGGTTGCTGTTGGCAGGGACCTGAACTCGACGCTCCGCGTCCGACAGTTTTACCGAAGGGTCGGTTTTCAAAATGTTGCGTTTGGCACCGCCATACAAGCACCGCGTGTGCATTTATTGAAATATTAGAGTGCGGTACGTACCTTACCCAGGCGAAGGTATTTTTATAAATATTTGCATAATTTTCATTACGTATGGCATTTTTAAGTAAGTGTAAACAGTGGATGCATTGTATATAAATGTATACTTAGTTTAAAATATGTTTACATACCCACACCCGGGTGAGAGAATTTTCCCCTTTGCTCTCTTTGCATTGTTAGCATTGGAGCAGTTTAATGCTAAAGCACTTTACCACAGGGCAGTTTTCTTTTCTGTAAATACAGCGCCCAAGTTCAGAGAACGTTTTCACTTCAAGGTGTCGAGACTGTAGTATCCAGCATGCCCGCGGACTGATGTGCCCTTACGCATACAGGGTGATGTCTCTGGGCGGGAAGCATCAGGTCATACACAGCAGTTTATACCCTGATCCTGCTATCTGAAATCAAACTTGGGCAGAAAATACTGCCCTTTCGCATGAAATTTCTCATTGCTGAAGTATTTTCAATTCTGTGAAAAGCCTTTTAACCGTTTGATTTACACAAAGTGATTTAAAAAAAAAAAAACCACACAAAACAAAAAAACCAAGCCCTCCATATGTCAGTTTAATAGCTGAGGGGGAGGTTGCTTGCTCCCTTGGAGCAAGGGCTTCGTGCAAACAGTCCTTCCCCTGCCCAGGGTGCAGCCCCCCAGCTGGGAGCAGGCACCGACCGAGCAGGTGGTTGGAGGGAACAGCCCCGCTGCTGCCCAAGGGAGCAAGGATGGCTCTGTGCCGTGGCCTCCGACGGTACTGAAGGCATGGCCAGAAACTGCACAGTTCCAGTAATTCTTAATTGCTATTGCAGAAGCCAAAGTAAATTTGAGAGCAGCCCAGAGGCTGCTCCTGGTTTATGCAAAAGGACGGTCAGAGAAAACAGCTATTATAAAGTTTGTGTAAGCAAAAGAAAAAAGAATTCTGTAATAAATCCTGGCTTCTTTGGATACATTTCCAACTTTGCAATTATTCGATTATTTATCTTGTGTGAATGCGCTCCACGGTACCTCTAATCTACCAACTCTACTCTTGAGACCACTTTCTCATTTCTCAAACCTAATTTAAGAGGTTTAAAACTTTTTAAAAGGGACACTCAAGGGATGACATTGCTCACACCTTTTTTTTTAGTTCAGAAAGGACACGTGTGTGGGCATGCATGTGTGTGGCTCCATGTGCTGAAGCTGAAGAAAATCCACACAACCATTTCTGAGGACAAAACGGACAGACGCACGGATTCATTTGCTATAACAACAGGCTGGCAACATTTTACAGCGGCACGCTCAAAAGCTTGTCCCAGCCATGTCACACATCCTTGCCTCTGCTGAATGCTTTCCCCGGGTCTTCTTTTTCAGAGCTAGGTTTCAAACCTCTGTGTGCCACTGTACTGTGCTACAGTTGGTTCAACTCAAGTTTCTCTCTCTTGTGCTCTTTTGTATCGTGACCTCCCGCGGCACCCACTCCAGCTTTTCCTCTTCAGTTTTCCCTTGTCTTTATCTCTTCTGAGATGCGTGCTCGTTTTCACTGTGGTGAAGAGACAGCCTGCTTCTCTTTAGCCCTAAAAGCCTATTTGGCCTGAAGCCGCAGCCACACCATTTCTGCTGTTCTTGTACCATTCCTCTTACCTTTTCCAGTCCCGTGTTAGTCACCCCAAGGTTATCAAAGGTAGGCTGCATTCCCCAGTATGAGGAGCACGTTCTTTCCCCTGTACTGCGCCCAAGTGTACCATCATAGGCCATAATGATACTGGTTTGTTCTCTTATGAAGATGCAAAGGACATATTAATCGGAAAGTATTATGTGTGCACATAAATACAGTTAGTGTTTTGAGGCAGTAATGGTTTCGAGAAAAGTTTCTGTTTCTCTGCAGAAAAAATGCCTATCCCTTCCCCAGGTTAGTGTGTTACGGGAAACCTTGGAAGACAGAAGTGTAGGGGCCAGAGGCAGAACCAAGGTTCCTAGGAGAACCTCAGTTTGGAATTTCTTCAACTTCTTAGCAGTTAAAATATCAGCATTATTAATAATGTGCAGATTTTGAATTGATCACCAGGAAGGAGTGATGGGATCCTCTGCTGTTTGGTCTCTTTCCACCAACGATTTACGCCGTCTCTCCTGCCATTTCAAACCTCTCTCATTAGGAACTAAACCTGGAGTTTAAAGCATGGTTTTAAGGTTCCTAAATGGCAGGCATGCTTGACTACTTACATCCCTGTGATATCTAGAGAATGTAAATATCTGTTTAAGTGCTTTGCTGAATCAGGACGACTTCTATTCATCATAATATTGGTTTTATTTACATATGCCCAACTCCAGTTCATGGTGTTTTTGCATTTCTTTCAGCTGGAGCAAGATTATGAGTTTAGTGAGTATTGTTAGGCAGTCTGTTATGCTTTGAAATTGTCTGTTTAAAAGCTGTACTTTGGCAAAGATTTTATGGTCCTTAAAGTACACATGATTAACATAAGCTCTGGAAGCTAAGAAGTTGACTATTTAATGTAAACACTCTTCATACTACCACCATAAACAAGAAAATATTTCTAAAACATTTTTCAAAACAGTCTAATGCTATTTTCCAATGTTTCTGAAGATTGCATTCTGAAATATGACTGTAGGGTCAGAAGGGGCTTTGGGGTCATCTCCTCCATGTTGTGCCCGGATGCAGGATCAAGCCCTTAACTTTTAAAACCTTCCCAAATCTCTGGACCTCGCCATGCTCTTTTCCAGGGGAGACGCAGCCCCTTTATAGAGTTCCCTGAAACAGGCTGCTATGTAGTGCATACAGACTCATCTCCTCAGCCACCTTTCACGGTCCCTCCCAGATCCCTGTGGCACTGTGGGCAAGTTGGGCAACCACATGCCTAGGCTACTCCTACACATCTTCACTTATCCTCTGTTCCTAAGATCATCCGCTGATGGAAATTCCACAACCTCCTGAGGTAGCTCCGTAGTCTTATCCCTTCACTATCCATATCTTTTCCATTTTCCCAACAGATACACAATTTACATCTCTCTCTGCTGCAAATCAGTCCGCTTTCTTCTCTCACTGAGCCCGGAGAATGGTGAGACCATCTTCTTTGCAACAGTCCTATTTCGATGCTGCTATTTTCCCCAACCATATACTTTTTTTCTCACCATTTGCTCTTACCAAGTTGAAACAATGATCAGGGCTACATTATACAGCTTCTTTTCATGGAAATTATTACACAGCGTTGGAAAGAAAGAACATGATCTGACTGAGGGAAAAATCTTTTGCAACTTGTTTGCCACAGATTATTTCTGTAACTGTCACTTTGGGAATTTCTATAAATAAAATCACTATCACTCTTCTGAGAAGTGAGCATTTACTACCATTTTTTAAACAATGAAAAAATACAGATCTGTTTTTCATCTAAATTCTTTATATATTTGAAATCACTCGGAGAAGAAAGTCCAAAGAAATGTGGTTAGGTTTGACGAAAAGAAGCCTCCCAGTGGGATATTTAACAGAATACCTAGAAAACAGTGTTGAAAGACTTATAATATTTGGAACCCATTTTTTCGGCCCTCGTTCCATGACCTCTGAGCTCCAGAGGACCTTACTTAGCTTTAACTCATTGCCCTCCTTGGTGATAACACTTTGGACCCAGGGGAGAATAGAAGGACTAATTGACCCACGGTTTGAGCAAGGCTTTTGCCTGACCTTGTACATATTAATGATGGATGTTTGACTTCCAACTTCTTTTGGTATTCAAACACTGCACAAGATTTGGCTTTCCTAGTCTGCCCTTTTCCTACCGCATTATGAAATGCCAAGTGGAAGCACACGTGTTTGCGGGCAGCAACCTTCCTGCCCCCTGAGTCTTCCCAGGCTGCCCAGTACTGCCTGGGGGAGCGCATGGGGTGAAGTGGTGATTCAGCTGGTGAAAGGAGGTGGTAGTTCACATGTTGCCCCAAAGGGCTTTTCCTTTCTTTTGTCATTTGTTCTCTGGGTCCCCAAAGCTCAGAGCGCTTTTCTCTGCAGGACTCCCCAGGGAGAAGAGGACAAAATTTCCACAGTGTTTGGCAGGAGGGTATGCAAACAAGTCTCTAGTGCCAGATGAATGCCACTGTCTGTGATCAGCAGCAGCTTCAAATACATCACTAATTAATTTCTAATAAAAGGAAGTTAATGGCTGTTTTAAGCTTAGAAGGGGAAAAGTAAACCAAAACTCACTTCAAAGGATATTGCAGTAGCTCATATAAATGTAATAAATGGATACAGCATAGAACAAATATTACTTTTAGTAACAATTTCTCACTTTACAAAGAAAAAGAAGAGTGGAAGAACAATGAGAGTGCTGCAAAACATTGTCTTGCTTAATATGAAAATTTGTGCATCACTATCAGCATTTAGGGACTAATTCTGAAACTGCTGAGTACTCTTCCCTTCCATTAACTGCCGTGGGAGTTGAGAGCACCTGGCATCTTGAGGAATCAGGCTCTTTGGCAGTTTTAATTTAGTCTGACAATAACGCTGAATAAAAATATTCTTGGGGATAGCCCGCAATTACATAGCATGAGCTCATTTCTTCATTATAAAATGTGAGCTGAAACCATTCATAACTGCCAGCCAATATTACAACAGGCAATTCCAGTTTTTCATTGCATGGGAAAAGCACTAGCAAGCTTTAATGAGTTTCAAAAATAGCTGCCACATCAGAAAATTGTAATTGTGCTTGTTTTTCTAATGTGAATACCTGTTCAGCAGACATCGCTTAAACAATGGCATCCAAATAGACCAGGGCATGTAAAATAGCTACTTCTATTTGTCAGCTGCACACCCATTGTTTTCAGTCAGAGCCTGCAGAGCAGCTTCAGCTGTACATTCCTGGGAAGTGAATAATATCAGTTGAGATTACGCTACAGTACCACATCTATTACAAGCACATTATAAAGATTGAATATAACCTAATTAGGAAATGCTGAAGTCGGCGGGGTGTGGATGTGGGCTGCTAAAGGGTCATTTTACATGACCTTCACTTACTGAAAATGAGAGTTCACAAAGGATAAAGCAAAGGTAACAGTGTAGGTTTCCATCCTGAATCCAGGTATCACATGCATACCTCGTATTCCTCCTACCCTTACTACTAAATTAAACAATTGCTCCCCAAGTTTCACTTCCATGAAACTCTTTTGTAAACACTCAGCGAATCCAGCATGGCAAACCAAATTTGGTCACGTTCTGGGTTTTTTTTGACGCAGATGAGAATTAGAGCTCTCTTCTGGCTTTTAGTGCTGGAAGGAAGAGGTTGCAGAGGGAGGCAGCCAGAGTTTCCCCCCAGGAAGCAGTTCTTCTGTGTGCCCTTGCAGAAATTTGTGTTTCCCCAAAATCACCTACTACAGAGCCCCTTCCCTCCGCCACATGAGAAAAGAGAGCTTAGCAAGCCAGCTGTCTCCTTTGGGTCCTTGCACGCTCCCTCGGCTAGTTATTAATAAAGCAGCAAAAGACCGCAAATACCTTCAGACCAGTGTCCTACCCAGATGATGGGACAATTCCAGCTGTAATGTCACTTTAGTTTTTCTTAATTTTTTGGTTTGGATGGGTTGTATTTAGAGTATCAGAAGATCTTCTGGGTTTTTTTTGTTTACAGATTCCTTAAGGGTTCATCTTCACTGGACAAGTGAAGGGGTAAGCTCTTCCAACAGCTTCATGGGACCTACCTCTTTTTGTAGATCTGGCTCCTCTGACATCCCTTCTGGTGTGCAAGACAGGGTTGTTTCGTTGCTGTCTGCTTGCAGCCTTACCACAGCATCGTTGATCAGCATTATGGGATTTCACAGCTATAAAAATCTGTATCAGGTGCCCCTGTGTCTGCACATTGTTCTTAGCCAGACATCCTGCTGGCTAGCAACAAGTCACTGACAAAATGCCTTCAAACATGTCTCATGTCTTGCATTTACCTCCTGCTTCCAAAATGAAAGTTGCATTAATGCCAACAGCTGGAACAGATCAGTGCTCCAAGTTGGAATCATGCCTTACCGCTGATTGGAATAGAGGTTGCAGAGAGAAAACTTCAGCATGTCAAGCTGAAAGTAGTTTACTATGTTTATGGGACAAAGTCTCATCTGTACAGGTACTCACAAAGGACAGACCAGTTTTCCCACCAGCACACCACAGAATGAGTGTGCAGTTAAAACCAGTAAATATAACCTCAGACATCATGGTATGTCCCGTAACTGAATACAGTACCAGAATAAATAACACTTGAGCATAGCTCTGCTGTTCACGTGCTTAGACCTGAGCTAAAAATCAACGATTATCCATTTTCTTTGACATGAATAAGTTTTTGAGACCCTATTCCCACCACAAACGAAGGAGTGATTCATTTTTTTCTTGTGTTGGCCTTCACACATTTTTTAAGTACTATGAAATTGATTCTCAGCTGATTTTACTGTAAGTAAGTCGAGAATCATTATTAAGATCAACGGCATGATGCTGGTGTGAAATTACATGCAGGTGTCACTTAAAGAAATGTACTTCACCGAGATGTGTCTTTACTATGTATTTACGACGGTATGCACTTCTGCATCTCCTGATGTTACCGTAGGTGTGCAGCTCCTGTCTTGTGCCCTGTAGGTTGGGACCATGTCTGCCTCTACCGTAGACTCCATAAACACCGGACACTTGCTCCTTCTCACAAATGTGATAAGCTATGTCTATCCTCTGCATCAATATAAAAAAAATCTGCATTTAAAGTGCAAATTAAAATTACGTATCCCACAGTCCCACAAATATTCTCTCATTCACAACTTACGCAAGTCACAAACCAAACCTGAAACCTCCAAAAGCCCCGAGATTGTAAAGGTCTGACTTTTTTCTGTTGCCTGGTGTCCCCAGAGCAGTTAAGAGAAGAGAGTTGTTACCTTACTTTTGAAGCATTAGTTTTGAACCTGTTGTCTGTGGAGCCCTGGTGCCCACTCCTGAGGGTCTTCTGAAAGGCAAATAAGAAATGAATGCTCATTGTCAGTAGCTTTGTATCTGCACAGGGAAATTTTTGGGAGACTGCAATTTAAGAAAGATGGAAGTAGCTAATCCAGGACATGCAGGTTCACAACTTTTTCCTACACATGGTAAAGATTTAGCTATTTATTTTAGACTGAAAAGTATTAGTGGGAACAGATATAGGGAAAGCTTAAAAATGGTTAGCATGATAAACTCTGAAATAATTTTTTTAAAGATACCTCCATTTTGTAAGACACCTAGTGCATTTGCAGAAAAATGTCTGGAAATATAATAACAACTATAACTTGTATATGTTTTGATTTTCATAATATTCACATCAGTTATGGTAATGTTTTTACCAGTGCCTCTGTTATATAATTAGATGACCTGACATCTGGCTAAACAAACAGCATACTGTATGTGATTAAAACACTGATCAGATTGCATAGGCTAATAATATGACAGTGCTGGAAAAATGCATTTGCTTGTGATAAATAGTGGTGTTTTCTTCCTCAAGACAAAAATACTTTCATCTGAAGAATATAACCATCATTAACTCCTTCTCTCCCTTCTGCACCATGCCACACATATGTAAATATGTTGTCATCCTAGAAGATCATTTGGGAAGCAACTGGACTAATCTTTTAAAATGTGGTAACAGCCTACAAAATGGCCATTAACTACAGGCAAAAAGTGCCCTGCAAGTGTAATTAAAGCCTAGAATAAGAAAACCCTCACTTAATTCAGTAGGAATTTTGCCTGCACTAGCTTAGTCCAGAAGCAGGTGTTTATGTTTTGGGGGAATTTTGACACTCAGTGAATATTTTAAATCCTATTCTGTTTTAGCTAAATTATTCTTTCTGAGTAACCTCTTAAGCAAACTGGTATGACTGGAATACATATTTTAGAGAAGAAAGATGTGTATCAAACCTTAATCAACACTCTTTCTGCTGAATGACATAATTTGTTTTTCTTAAGTAACCACAATACTCTGAAGTTTTTATTTGGGGTCCGGTATGTTTAATGTTGGCTTTTTTTTTTTTTTTTTTTTTTTTAAAGTTTTTCACTACAGGTGTATTACACTCACAGGTAGGACTGTCAGAACTACCGGAGTGGAACAGAGTCAGTTAGTAAACAACTGCCAGTTTGCTAGAAACACAGGAAATGTTTTTATTACAAGATTTCCATTACTTGCATAGCCAGTGCTCCAAAACCTCTAAGAACAGCTCCTTCTATTTGGTCTAAATTTTCAGGTCGCTACACAAAGGTATGCGTTAACCCAAACCAGATTATACATTTGAGTTGGTATCATCTGGTGACAGAATTTAAAAAAAAAAAGCCCCAAAGTTTGTCACAAGCCCTTCTACAGGTGCAGACAATTTGGAATCTAACAAACCTTGCTGGATCTGAGCTAGCATGTGCAGAGAGCAGAAAACCACACTGCTTTCCAACCATTTGCCTATTCAGCCTGTCTGAATACTTAGAAAATCCATTGCATGCATCTTTATATTTGACTGTTGTTTGCCTGCTCAAGGCTGTAAAAAGTAAAGCTGAAAGAAACAGAAAACTGTGAAATTGCTTCCAGATCTCTGGTTTTCCTCCATTTTGATCTGATTTGTAAGAGGCAGGAATGTCTTTTTTCCCATCAACTTTGAGTTCCTTACAAGTATTTCAGGTAGATTCATCTTCAGTTTAGCATTGGAACCACATCAGTGTAAAGCTAGAGTATTGATGCTCAGCTTTGGATTTCCATCCATGTGTGGCTATCTTGCATTTCTATCCTTAGAGAGATGACTTTTCTACCTAGTCTACTTCATTTTTAACTCAACCCCTAACTGATGCGCAAATCTCAGTTGTATATTTTATGCAGTACAGGCACATCTTTTGGAAAAGAGACCTTGGCAACCATGGAAAAATGTCACGTGATGACTCTCTCACGACATGTCCAGCTATGAAAAAAATACTTTAAAAAAATGCATTGTTTAAAAAAAAAAAAAGCCAGAGCAGATTACAATTAATTCCCTAGTGGATTCCATCAAGAAAAGGAGGAGTCTTGCTCAGCATTTACTCATAGTCAACCGGTTCCTGAAGTCCTGAACAAAGATGTATTGCAGGCTCTGATTTGGTAGGATGCGCACGTGGAGGTGCAGAGGCGATCCTTCATGAAGGGGTGCTGGATCTCTCAGCATTTCCAATGGTTTGGAGAGGGGAAGAAGGTATCAGCTAGGTCGAGACAGAGGAAGGGATCCTATTTCTGCATCTCAGTGTTTTCATATTTACTTTAGTTGGCCTTGCTTGTCATTGTGTAGTGTTTGTTTTAAAAGTGACTCAGAATTTATGGAGCTTTTCAGGAGGATGTCCCGCAACCTGTGATTCATGACATCCTGCAGGAATTGCGTGCTGGTTAATAATACCCTCTCTGTATGGAACTGCATTTCTGAGCTGTGAAACATAAAAAGTGCTGACAAATCCTTCTAACTTAATTCTGTCAAAAACCTGTTTTGTGATGTGCAGCCTTTCAGAGTACAGGTCTTTCCCCCTAAAAGGCTTCCAGAGTGTTTTGTGGCAGCTCACAGGCCCCACAGAGCCCATCCTTCCACACACACTGACCCACAAGAAATAAGGGGGTCATATTTAAAGAGTTTACGCACATTGATGCTGCATTGTCTGCAAAACTGTTGGATTTTTAAAATACAAACTCCCAAATTAGAGGTTTAGTTTGTAAAACCAATCACCATGCCTAGCACTCCCTGCTGTGGAGCAGTCCCAGGGATTTTGCCTGTGAGAGGTTATCTTACAGCCCACTTGAGTTCAAAGGAAAGTTTGTTGACTTCAGGTAGCTCTCTGCCTGGCAATATGCCTAATAAGATTTACAAGTTTGCAGCATGTTGACTAGCAAGTTATTTATATCTAATTTTAAATTACACTGTTATTTAGAATAAATAGAACACCACAATATTAACAAGGTAACATCATTAACACCTAGGGAAATTAACTTTGAAATATGCAGTCTCTTATAAGTGAAATGGAAACAAAAGTGTAGGAAGGAAAGCGCCATCAAAAGCAAGCTACCACAATGATGCAGCATGCAAAGAGGTGGGCTTTACAGTTCATTATTGGTTCCTATGGAGCTTGCTGGTACTTTGCTGCTGAGATTTGGCAAAACGTGCCCTTAACAGAAAGTCCTGCCTGGACATCAAACTGACTTAAAAGGACATAGCGCAAATGACATTATTATGCATGCCTAATGGTGCGGGGGATTCCTTTTCTGCAAGGTAAGAAAGTTTTACTCTCCTCAAAACAATTACCTGAAAGGAAAATATTGACCACAGAGATAAATACTGATCTGAATTGAATTACCTTACAGCTAAATAATCTTTTCTATGGGTGGGGACATGACAGTCAGCGCTAGAGAAGGATCAAGAAACACTGAACTTCTACATTCCAGCACTTCTCATTTTCAAGTAGTATTGCTGTTTTCTGTAAATAGCTGTGGCTTCAGTTGAGCAGTACAGGATATTGTAAACCGAAACACTTCCTAAAAAACACAATGCCTGCACAGGTGCAGTGAGCCAGCAGGATGATATAAAGAGTTATTCTATGACGCTCATCCTCACAAATATATGTGTCTCTTGATCCCTGTGGCCATAAGAAACCTATTAGCCACCTTTTCTCTTAGCACTGAATGCTCCAACATGTGAAGAATGTTTTCAAACAGGATGACAAGGCTACATCCTGCATGGATTTGAAAGGAATTGATTGCAAAGAGCAGGCAATAGCCCATAATACCCTTCCTGCTCAGTTGGCCCTCCTATTGCTGCTGATCTCAATACAGGGGAGTCCCAAATAAATAGGAGCTTTAAACTTCCCCCATTGTGCCACATTCTTATTTGGCATCTAAACCCCTATTATTTGCTGTCCAATGGGGAGACAAATGCATCATCGATTAGCTCACGGTAGGTTTGAATCAAGGAATGTGAGTACGTGAAATTGCAGCACCATTAGGTCACCCTGGGCTGATAGCTGCTGCAAACGAACCTCGTCCTGTTGTTTTTCAAGGATCTTTCCCATTCCCTGTGGAACACAGGTATCCCTGGTCCCTGGTAGATGCAGCTGGCACATCAAGGCTGTGTCTAGGCTGAGGGCAGATGCCTGTTCTGGTATGCAGTGAGGATCCTGGCCTCCTCACCATTCCATCATGGTCTTGCCCTGAGCATGTGGCAGCTCTCTGCTCAATTTCCACGTTGGTTCCTGCAGAAACCCGGGCAGGGAGGAGACAACGCGTGTCTGACTTTCCCTCCGGTATGCATCTGGGAAGTGGATGGGCTGCCTTCGCCCAGAGGATCAGGAGTGCTTCTGGATCCACCAGTTTAGACAGGTCTCAGGCTGGTTCTAGAGCAATAGTTGGGTTTGACCATGACAGTCACTCCTCTCTAAGTTCAAAACACGAGCCACACGTCACCCTTGTTTGCATCTCACACTGAAGTTCTTTCCACAGCATCCGTAGGGTGTTTCTTGACCTTCCAGAAGTAATGAACTTCTAGTAATCAGCCTTTTTCCTCCTCTGTGGTCATTACCTGCAATTAGGGGCAGACTGTTGAGTGGGGGAGGGTGGGAATGCAGGAGCTGGGCATTGCCTGCTTGCCGCTTGAGGACTCCTTGCACTGACAGTGTGCGGCCCTGTGGTGTTTTGAGCAGAACAGGGCTCCCCCTCGGGTGCTGGCACCCTTCTGGCCATGGGGTAAGCAGCTGCCAGGAGTGAAGCGAGGGATTTGCTGCAGAGATGAGGCGTGGGTTTGGCAGAAACTCAACAGCCCCATCGGCTGCCGCAAGGATCTACTGTGGACACCTCAAAGGGGAAGCAGGGGCTGGATTAAATCTGTGGCTGACTGCACAGATTTATGTGTTTTCTCTTAACTGACTCTGCAGTTACCCAATAATTGTATAACTTTTATCAGGGCTGTTTGTTCTTTCTCACAGGTCACCCATGTTTTCACTGTGTTTGTTTTTCCAAGTTTCAGAGTGAAAAGAGAATTTTACATGATTTTGTGGGACAACAGACTCCAGTAGTAACCATGTCTTTCACTAATACGTTTTTTGCCAGCAACCAAATAGTGACTATTAGTATTCATTTACATAACGTAGGTCTCATAAAGAAAATGGCATAATCAAATAATGCAGCATTTTGTATTGCTTAATTAATGGAAAGGAAGGGCTGAGATAATTTACCACTTCATCATCCTCCAAATAAAAAGTCTGGTGTTTGAGGTCTCTACCCAGAGCTCCCATTTGTTACTATTAGGGCAAGAAAAAAAGCAGTACACTGTCAGGCCAAATTCTGATAAAATGATGGTATTTTAAGGAGCTGATTCTGCTCTCATTAAGTGTAGTGCACATCAGAAGGAAACTCCACAGGTATCAGGGGAGCTGTAATATGAAAACATCAGTGATAACAGCTGGAACTGAGATATTTATAAGAAAAGATGTAGTGTTCATGTCTGTCCTATGTTTGTTGATAGTTTAATTTGAAGAAGAAGGTGTAAACCAGAAGCTTAGCCTGGTTACTTAATTCCTATTTTCTTCCAAAACATATATGTCTAGATTTTCTTCTGCCTTATATTTGGATAATTTCATAAATTCATGAATAAAAGAGGAAATAAAAGAGTCTGCACTAGGTAGATAGCATTGTAGTTTTTGTTTAAAGGCAAGTCCTTAATATAACAGACTAAGCTAAGACACTGACATGAAAATCAACTTTTAAGTGAAGATGAATATACCTTTATAGTGTTCTCTGTAAAACATCCTGAATCTCCATGTGTATCAGAGGAAGTAATTAATTATTTTTAGCAATGGCCTAGTGGTTCTAGATAAAAGGCTTAAAACTGGACTTTGAAGGTATTACTGTTTTCATTAATTGGAGGGATGAACTAGATCAGAGATGATGAGTCATTGCAGGAGCCTGCTGGAATGTTGCTCCAGCTGCATATTGGGATCCACAGCTGCACATTTCTTGGCCTGGATATTCAAAATTAATAGGGAGGCATTGAACGCTCAGCAAATTCTTACTAGACAGAGAATGTTTTCTCCAAAGGAGAAGGGCATGGTAGCCAAACTCCTCATGGCAGCATAGAGTACATATTCCAGTATGGGAATACAGTGATTTCTGATCTGCTTCGACTTTCTGCCTTGGTTCCTCTTTTTAGCAGTCCAAACACAATAACAGACTAGTGAGTGGGACCCAGTACTAAGAGCTGTCTTGAATGTTTTCCTACGTTTTTTTGCCATTTTTGCCTCTAGCCTGAACTGAAAGAGAAAATGAACATCCCGAGACTGGCAGCCAGCCAAAAGCTTAGGGCCTTCTCACCTAGAAGAGTTTCTTGTGGAGCACAGGGGAGAGCATGTGCAAAAGACTTGAGCTATTGTTATTCAGTTTGTAATCTGGAAAAGTTTAGACTCAGATCCGCTGTTCTCTGCAAAGGACTGCCTACAAAATCCAGCTTATTCTCTTGGCAACACATTACACTTTTAGTCAAAGTATTGAAAATTGTATTTCCTTTTAAACACTGCATTTTTAAAATGTTTTGTATTTTTTATCATGTATCTTGTAAGGTGTTTTGGTTTTGGCATGAACAGCTACTGAGAGAGTTTCTCAGCATGTCTTATCCTGTTCCTCCTAAGGTTTCCTTTAATCCTAAACAAGAGAAATTATAGTTGTATATCTTTAATAAGACTTTTCTGATCTGAGCAACAGTAAAAGGTGAACTGTAATCATGGAAAACTATGCAATGAATCTGAACTGAGTTTGAGCTCTAGCCATTAATATCTAATATAATACAGACTTCTAATCACATGATTTGATTAGTCAGTAGGAAGGCACGCTTCTGCAGAAGGACTTTTTAAATTTATATTTACATACTTTCCAACAGCAATAGCATGCATTAACAGCTGTGAATGATACAGCAAAACTGCCATTCCTGGCATGTCCCCTGGTTTGTTTTTTTTGCTTTCTGTTTCCCAGCACATGCCCTCTTCCTGCCTGGAAATCTTGCCTAGGCAAATTTTGATCACTTTCTATATTTGTCTGGGATTTTCAGCCTTCCTAGAGACTAATTCTTGGTGAACGGTCAGATGCTCTTTTGTATATGCCCTCTACTGACATATGAGCTGACAGTTTTGGACCTGGCTTGTATACACAGAGGTCAAAGATAACCACAGAATGTGGACAGATGGTATGGATATATACCTCACTTGCACAATGCCTGGTGCTTTGGCAAGCATAGGATATACCCCACATGCATTATACAGCCACCTTGGACCTGTGCAATCAGTTTGACACTTATAGGAAGAATCAGCTTTAATTAGTGGGCTGGTATTGCAGAATTACTCTGTGGAGGGGCAGCAGGTCTAGGAAATCCCAGAGATATGTATGGTAGTGCTGCACAGAGGTAAAGCCTCTGGGGCAGAGTTCAGCTGGGTCTGTCCTCAATTGTATGAGAGTAACTATTTAATCAACTTTAATTCTGTACTTCCAGTTAATTAGTCTTGGCTTTCTTGAGTGATTTCTCAAAGACAAGCTCTCAGCGGAGATAGTCTTGTTTCTCACTTGGCCCAGCTCTAGGGTTTTTTCAGGACTACCAGAGATTTTGGACACTGCTGCCTTTTGTAGCTTAATATATTTGTGAATACACATTAGACATTTAATTATATCTGGGATTTCAAGGAACTCCTGATGATCTCCTGTAATGAGATCATTCATTCTGCAGCCCACTGAGCACATGAATATATGACCCTCTGAAGTGTAGCTGAAACACTGTGGTATAGTGCCTTTTTCAACTGACTCATTTTATCTGGAATTTAGAATAATCAGACCTTCTATTTTTTTAGATTTATGTAATTATATAAGCACCACTAAGACTACAAATAAAGCCTTAGCTCATTGTGAAGCAGCAATAACAGTCCAAGAAAAACTCCAAGTTACCAGAAGAATGTTCATTTATTGAAGGGAAGATAAATATTTCTAAGACTCACATCATAATTTTAGCAGTATCTGAAAGATTTTTTTTTTTCCCAGTTTATCTTTTACCTTTGGTAATTAGAAGTTATGTTTCTTGCCCTGAGGAGCTCCAGTTTCCATTTAGCTTTAATTTCAGTGCATGAATGGAATGCAGCCCTCTATGCAAAACGCACATGCCGCCCCGTGGCTTTCTCATGGCTGAAGATGTGCTTGTCTGGTGCTTGGTGAACTAGAGGTAAAAAAAAAAAAAAAA